>VXBZ01005986.1:271308-404189 GCA_013399135.1 Heliornis fulica
CAGCCTGATCGCCTCGTACCTGCTGCTGCCGCTGGCCGAGCGGGAGCAGGTGTCCAGGGCGCTGAGCGTCAGCTCCGGACGGGAGCTGCGCTGCAAGGTGAGCGCGGAGGAACCGGGAAGGGGGGGAAAGGGAAGGAAAGGGGGGTCCTGCTGGTAACCTCCCGGCCCGGGAAGAGCCTTGCAAAACATCCTCCCTCCTGCCGCTCCCCGGACCGACCCGACCCGGTGGGGTGTTAGGTGGGCTGGAAGTGAGCTGCGACTCCGGTTTGTTTCCGAGTGCTTCCCCGAAAGGCTTCGGGGGCGGTGGGTAGTTTTCTTTTTAACTCCCTTTCGACTCTAAAATGAGCAGGAAGGGTCTCGGTAATCGCTTTGAACGGCGCTCCTGCCGAGCCCTGGCTCCTCTCCAGCTCCCTCGTCATTGTTTAGGGAGAGTTGCTACGCGAGCGGCTGCTTTCAACGCCCTTGAGAATGGATTTTGGTTTAATTTCCTCTTTACAGGTGTTCCCCCTCAAACACTACCAGGACAAGATCCGGCCTTACATTCAGCTGCCGTCGCACAGAAACATCACCGGGGTTGTCGAAGTCATCCTTGGGGACACCAAGGCTTATGTGTTCTTTGAAAAGGACTTTGGGGACATGCACTCCTATGTGAGGAGCTGCAAGAGGCTGAGGGAAGAGGAGGCTGCCCGGCTGTTCAAGCAGATCGTCTCTGCTGTAGCTCACTGCCACCAGTCAGCCATCGTACTTGGTGACCTCAAGCTCAGGAAATTTGTCTTCTCTAATGAAGAAAGGTAAGCGGTTGTCACCAGCCAGCTGAGGGGTGAGTGAGAAGGAGGAATGCCACAATCAGGGACACAAAAACCTTCCCAGGGAGTGGAAACAGCCGCGTCAGCTGGGCATCACCTGTGAGTGAGCCGAGTAGGTCTCTGTCACGTGTGTGGTAGGTCATGACTCTAACTGGCACCCACTCACACTCAGACGTGGACTGATGAAAGGGAGGAAGCTTGCTGGGAGCTTCCTCTCATTCAGCAGAAGTCCAGTAGAACCCACCAGTAGACAAAGGAACAGTAGTTCAGATGCTTGTTAGTGCCAGAAGATGTCATGTGTGTCCCTCGTTCAGTGTAGTATGAATAAAAGGCAGAGAGGAGCAGAGGAGGACGGCTGAGGTGTTGGGCCGCGGAGGGTGAGCAGCCCAGACCAGGAGCAAGAGGTGTGAGGAGCTGAGAGCTGCTCCCTCTGCATGCCTGCGAGAGCTGCCCCGTGGCAGAGCCGCAGTGCTTGGGAAGGGTCTCCTTGCTGAAATCCCCTAGTGATCGGGGTTATGCCGCTAGCCAAAGACCAGCCGTGTGTCCTTTGAGGCTTTTCTCCTTCCTCCGGTACCGGTGGCTGTGCTTTCCGTACCCCCTGTGGCTGTGGATGTGGGCACGCACAGGAGGAAGGCAGAACACAGTTAAATATCGCTTTGGGAATCCTGGAAGGAAGAAAAGAACTTTGGTAAAACTTAGCCTAAAGTCTAGGTTTATAGAGAGGAGATCCAGAATCTAGTTGTTAGATTTAGATTAGGGAAATAATTCAGTATTTCCCTGGTGTGTTCGCTGCTGTTATAGTGCCTCACTGCACGTGGCAGAGCCAGAAATACATTTTTAATCGGTAAAACTGACTCTGGCTCACTGCTTATCCTGAGGAAAGCTAAAATAATAAGTAAAAGCTGTAGTGGAGCTGTTCTTAATCTGATGAAACTGGAGGCGATACTACTGAAGCAGAAGAAAATGTGTTTTGGGGTGGTTTTTAGTGGTTTTTTTGTTGTTGTTTTTTAACTGGGTTAATGCTTCTTCGGGATATCATTTATAAAAGATGATAAGAAAATTAACCAGCGCTGACCCTTTCAAACAGAAACAACCATATGTTGACATGCAAAGAAAGTAATTCCTTTGAAGGAAGCTATTGCAGCTTTTCCCGCCCATGAGCAGATGAAACATTTGTTGAAATGTTACATTGCACACAGTCTCGCTCATTTGGAAATAGCGCGTTGCACAGGCGAGTGTCATGTGCATCCCATTTGGCAAGAAGAGGGTTAAGCAATGGCAGGCGGACTCCGGCTCCCCGGCACAGGTGCAGTTTCAGGGCTCCCGCAGCCAATCCAGGGCCCGCAGTTTGCGTTGAGTCATATTTTCCGTTTGCAGAACCAATGGGTATTTGGCGAGGTCACGCTGAGGACAGGCTGCGGCCGAGGCATCTGCACCCCGGCGGGCTGCACGGCAGCGCTGAGCCCTTCCCGGGCGAGCTGATGGCTTCCTCTCTGAGGAAAAGCTCCCCTTTCCCACCCAAAATGAGAGGTCCCTTCTCCTGCCGGGAGGCGATGGGTGCGCTGGTACCCTACAGAAAGGCAAAAAGAGTAGTATTTCCAAAATAAAACTAAAAAAAAACCCAAAACTCAGGAGAGCTGGTGATCCCCGCGAGCGCAGAAGGGAGCTTAAACCGCACAGCTGGATGCTGTATGCTCAGAGCCTGAGCCTCATATAGCAGCTGTACGGTGCATCGCAGCCGATTAACCCCCTGCAGCTGCAGGGCAACCTGCACAGGTGGAAGGTGACTTGCTGCTGTTCCCTAAGAGCCCTCTGTGCTGCTCAAATCCCCAGTACATAAAATAAACAGGCATCCCCAGGCGCCTACCTGGTGCACATAGCTGCACTTCCATTGCACAGCTCCAGGAGTCCAGGCAACTTCTCCACTGCAAGTTGATTTCTCTTTTATTTAAAATTTTTTAATATAAATTTTTTGTATTTATCCTCCCACCTCTAATGCAGGAAGGGGAGCGGGCATTGTGGTGGCAGAGTTCTTGTTGTGCGTGCTTGTGCCTGGGTGTTGCTGCTTCTAATCTGTGGCTTCCTCCTCTGCTCTCCCTAGGACTCAGCTACGGCTGGAGAGCCTGGAAGACACGCACATCATCAAAGGGGAAGATGATGCCCTTTCAGACAAGCATGGCTGCCCGGCGTACGTCAGCCCTGAGATCCTAAACACGACGGGGACTTACTCTGGAAAATCGGCCGACGTGTGGAGTTTGGGAGTGATGCTCTATACCTTGCTGGTGGGACGCTATCCCTTCCATGACTCGGACCCTAGCACTCTGTTTTCCAAAATCCGGCGTGGGCAGTTCTGTATTCCTGACCATGTTTCTCCCAAAGCCCGATGCCTCATCCGCAGCCTCCTGCGGCGGGAGCCCTCTGAAAGACTCACTGCTCCAGAGATCTTGCTTCACCCTTGGTTCGAGGCAGTCCTGGAGCCTGGATATACAGACCAGGAGACGGGAACTTCGGATCAAATTGTTCCAGAGTACCATGGAGACAGTGATGATATTAGTTCCTTCTTCTGCTAACCCCGAAGTCTCAAACCTCGGCGGTTCTCCCCTCTGGCATCTTCATAGGGTTTCATTTTTCCACATTTTTAAGCTCAACAGCATCTTAAAGTGCCAGTATCGTCAGAAAAGTGACCTTGTTTAGAATAAATGCCAACCCATAGATCTCTGCTCCCTGAGCGTGCTCGGAGATTCACCTTCTTGCTGTGCTGGTAGGTCCATCCTGCCAGCCCTGGAGGACCTGTGCAGCATTGAGAGCCAATGGGCTTTTCTCGCACCGCCTGCACCCCCCACCACTGGTACAACTGGCCACATCTTGGCTGCAGAGTCTTATGGCCGGTGAGGAGTGAGACAGAGCGGCAGCAGCCCCTTTGGCTTTCCCACGGTGGCTACCGGGGTGCAGAGCCCCGGCCGTGATGCTGGGGGGCTTGAGGTGTGCCTCTGACTGAGCAGACCTGACAGAAATGGGTACAAAGGGGAACTGACTTGGCGTGCCACGCTGGCCGGCTTGCAAAGTAGCTTTCTGACTGCAAGCGCACTTTGATGAGGGGAGGAGGTCTTCTCCCGCCACGGCCAGCTGCCCGCTCGCTGCTGCTCCTCCAGCTGCTCCTGCTTTCGGGGGCACAAAGCTCCTACATCCACCCCTAAGACAAATCACTGTTGTGGCTCTTTCTGAAGCAGAAGCAAGCAGGTCTCCCAGCCGTCTCCCTTCCGATTCCATTCGCTGACCGGGAAAGCATTTTGGACAGACTGAAGCCTCGCGTTGCCATGGTGTAGCCTATGTGACTTTATGCCCTCAGCGAGCTTGTCAAGTAGCAGGTCTCGTTAGCTCCGAGTGCCAAAACGTATCCGTTTACCAATCCGAAACACTATCGGCGGGGCGCCTTCTCTTGGAAAACGATAAGGGGTGTCTTGTACAGTATATGTAAACATGGTCGTGTTTTCCTACAGGCTCAGCGCGTAAAAACCTCACATCCCCTCTCCTCTGCCCCTCTCCACCCCCAAAAAGTTAGTCTTAAGAGTAAAATACGCCCTTAGTTGATTATTCAGGTATGCTGTTTGCCTCTGGCTATGTTTTTTTTTTTTTCCCCCCTTAAATTTTTTTTTTTTTTGCATGATTATTCATAGTCTTTCCAATGTGCGTGGATAATGAATATATCTAAATCATTAGCTTCCTGGGTTGGGGGTAAGTAAAGCTTAGTCCTGCCTAAAATTCCTGCTTCGTTTCACATTCGTGTCCAGTGGCTTATGCAAAGAGATGTCCATTCCCCTCGGGTGAGAACGCGGTTGATGGAATGGCTGTGGGCTGGGTAACTCGTGTCCCCCCCCACACGGCACCGTTCGGTGGAGTCCTTTGAAGGGTTGACCCCCCCGGCAAGCTGCAGTCCCACCACGCGTTTGGAGAACACCATGTATACCTCATGGACTATGTACTTTGTACATACCTTACTGTTTGGGGGTTTGTGTTGTTTTGTTGTACTCTGTTTGTCCTAATAAGAGGTGTCGAAGAGCAAATTTAATGTGAATTATTGTTGGCAATACTAACTTGACAGAATCATGAGCATTAAGAGCAGGGCACTATAGCTCTCCGTTGCACTAAACCTCTCATGATTGCTTGACATTTGTATCTATGATACAGTTTAACCCTTCTATGAAAAACAGTATATTTGTATATGTTGGTAGAAAACTCTGCCAGAAAAGCTAAAAACACTATGTCCAACTTGTAAATATGTATATGTATGTGGAAACCTGGATGATAAAGTCTGACTTGTAGAAAGTTTTAATAAACTTGGTTTCATAATGTTTGTCCCCATTTCTTGCGCTGCCTGGAGGGGAACGCAGCTTGAGCATGTTTGGTTTAATCTGACCAAAAAGGGGGTTTTGGCTCAGAGGGGATCAGCTTGTCTCCTATCCCTGTGTGCGTTCCACCATGCTGGAATTGCCAAGGGCTGCGCCCTGACTCCCAGCTCTGCCTGGGCTTGAATCCACACGGATGTCAGTGAGGACAGGGGATGGCTCCTGTCTCTTGGGGGGTGGAACGGGCCTGAGAAGTCACCAGAGCTCTGAGAAATGGGGCGTCCTCTTCATCTGATAAACACGGAGGAGAGGGGTTACAGCTCTGAATTTAAGAAACCCTTCAGCACATGCATCCATCTCCCTCTGTGCCCCGTGAGCACCCTATGGCTGTCGTCCTGTGCCCAGCAACGTGATGCTCAAGCCAGTGGAAAAACACATCTCGGGTGTCTCCAAGTGAGCAGCCAGGAGCCGAGGAGGTGGTCGAGAGCATCGGCTGTAATGGGGAGCTGGAGCCAGTAGACAAGGGCTCAACCCTGCTGCCAGGAGGGCACCACAGAGGCTCCCGTTAAAAATGAAGGGAAAGATTATTAGAGCTGCTTTTCTTTGCGGTGAGGAGCGTGGGGTATAAATAGCAGCAGTATCAAAGTTAGAGAATGTGCTTTCCTGAAAGAGATCAAGCCACCCTTGTAATCCACCCGGAGCGGTGAGATCATCACTCACAAGTAGCGAGGAGGAGGAAGAGAGGCTTGATTTTTATTTATACTTTGCCTCATGTTTAACTTTGTCCTTTTGCTTGAAATCTGTTCACCAGAGCAACTGCTTCCAGGCAGGAACAACTTTTAACCGGGCTCTGCTTTAGAAGGGGAGTGGAAAGAGAAAAGGAGGGAGCAGGGACTCAGTCAATGATACAGCAAAGTGCGCTGACTTTAATTAGGCACCTTGACTCCCACTCTGAGAAACCAGCAATCTGTGCGGTAAGCATATTTTCTTAGTGCTTGCTGAGTGAATGTCAGACACCAAAATATCTCCAGTTACTTTACTGATGTTATTCTTACAAGACTTGTAAAAATATACGCGCCACATATCCGGGCTGATTAAATTACCCCCTGCCCTGCCATGCTTTCGGGTTGGCCAGAAGCCCCGATGCATTCTTCTACAACGACTGCAGGAGGCTCGTGCTTTGGTGAAACCTTGAAAACTTCCAAAACACTTTTTTTTTTTTTCCTCCTGCAGTGAAGTCACCCTGAGTAGGTGAATGTGTAGGTCATCTCATGACTTTATTTCCCATGAGCTACATCATAGAGCAATTAAAATAAACGCCGAATTGTAGTAACATCTGCAAACAGCCTCTGTGTTGCTTTAGGGATTATAATGCAACATCCGTTTGTACAGCAGAATAAATTGCTATTGCTTCGTAACCCCATCGTTTGTATTATTGTATACAAAGTTTCAGAGCATGTTGAAAGAACCAGCATATTAAGTGATTAAAGTTTGATGGTGGGTGTGAGAACTTTGATTTATGCAATGCATACATTTCTTTTCGAGAGAGTCATGATTTGTCTATTTTTAAATGGCCCTTTTGGACAAGGACTGCGTGAATCTCTTACGTATTTCTCAGAGCTGGTCACCATTTTCATTTTGAAGTTGCAAGATATTGCTGGCTTCTATGAGAAGTGGTGGGAGCCCTCAGTCCTCAGCTGTTTACTGCTGAAAACACACAAAAGGTTGAGGGGTTTCTTTTTTCGTTACTTACCAGGCTCCATCCTAAACTGGCATCAAACCAGCTCCCAATCAAGATAAATCTTACAACCCAGATAGATATTTTTACCAACTCTTGATAAATTGGCTGCGTTTTAGGCATCAATTCAATAATTTTCTTTTTAAATTAGCACAGCAGAATTTATAAACCAGCTTCCTCAAAGTGCCAGGTGAAACAGCCAGCTCAGCAAGCTCAGGTTTAAGGTCAACGTCTCTTTGCCAAGAAGGTGATACTGCTGAGGTTATTTGCAGTTAATTAAGAAGGATTGTTAGAGCTTCAGTTCCACCTATACTAAAAAGTGCCCTCGGTTTAGGAGACCACCTTCAAAGGCATGTCTTCTGCATCAGGGCATTATTTCTGAAAGAGAAGGGGGAAAAGAGCAATCTTTATTAAAGAAGTGCGAGACGAAGGTTCATTGTGCTTGGCTGGATGGCAAAGCCCGTCATGCTGTAACACCTCGAGGGGTGGCCTCAGAGATAACCTGGAAAACACATTTTGTTCAGTCACTGCCAAGTGTGTTCCGTCACACAAACCTCTTCACATTATCTCTTTATACCAAAGCAGATATATTTTCCCCCATTTGTTTTCATGCTATTGCATTCTGCCAGGAAAAAAAATCCCCATGTTTAGGGTTATGGCACTGCACAGATTTAGCAGCACGAAGAACTACCCAGTGCAAACACTCCTTACAAATATAGTTTTCCTAGTGAGCATTAAGAAGAATAGCCTGACTTATAACCAAGGTCTGAATTAATCCCTTGCAAAAAATGGCTTTGTTAGATGCAACCTCTCTCAGAACTATTGTCTGTAAACGCACCGTGAAATTTGCAACAGTTCTTACTGTGAATCCTCCATCACTTGCAAAATCCTGGTCTCCAGGTGAAACCCAGAGTTCAGATTTCAGCCAGGATCAATTTTTGTTGCAGCAAAACGACAAATCCTTCAGGACATGAGTTCACAGCGGGAACATTTTTGTGCTTTTTTTTTCCCCCCCCTCTTTAATGAGCCAGCTATTTAAAAAAATGCCTTAAAGAAAACTCAATTAGTTTTCATTGCACTGTATGCATTTATTTACAGTATTTAACCAGCTAAACAAGCTAATGTGCCGCACTTCATTTCCTAATTTGGCTTTGAAGCCGGAGCAGCAGAAGTATCAATTACATTCTGTCAAATGCAAACATTAACATAACTGTATGAAGCAATCATGTTTCTAACAACAGCAAGCACAGCCCAGAGGACCAAAATAAATAAAATTCATAGAGCAAGAGGTAACGCTTTTCTTCACGGCGGGATTAGGGCTTGCGAGCACCCGTGCGCTTTCCTCTCAAGGGACGTTGGTCTTGCAGGGTTGCGGAGGCAGCTCGGGGTGCTGAAATGCAGGTGATTAATAAAGCACTTGCTCACCGAGGGCACGGTCTCATCACAGCGGGGTGTGGATTTCTGCATGCAGCTCCCCACTGTTATTAATGGTTAATTAATGTGTAATTTGCAGAAGGAGATGAAACCAGGAGCTCGGCAGTGTGCTGTGAGCACACAGGCGGGCTTATCGTTCGAAGAACTATCGGGGTGACATGAAGGGTGGATGACAGAAAATAAGCGCGGGGTGAATCAGCTGCCCCGTGTTTGTCATACAGCGCTGTTGTGGGAAAACATTCACCTCCACCGACTACCTTCTCCTGCCAACAACAAAAGTTGAGTTTGATAAATTATTAGTGGAGATGTTCTCAGTGGCTTTGCTTAGATTTTACTCCTCTTGCGCAAATTGCAGATTAGGAAAGGATTAAGTAACAACAGTGTGGCTAAAGTATTACACATCGTGCTGGCGATTAGCCAAAGAATGTAGCATGCAAAAGCTGACATTGCCTAAGAAATCAAATATAGCTCTGGTCACCACAGAAAGACTCTTCCCCGCCACCTAAGGTAGTTGCTCAGTTTCTCCTATGTCACTCAGCCTCTTGCACCAGTGAATAGTTCATGACAGGTTTAGTTGGTTGTTGTTTTTTTTTATCTTCCTTTTATTTTTTTTTCCTTTTCTTGATTTCTGGGTAATGACAAAGCCATAAACATTTAGATGAATCACAGAAACCATAAATGTAATTGAGTGTAAAACCATTGTTGGGCCTTATGATAATATCCCCATCAAGTCTCGACTCGTCAGATTTGTAGTCTCGCTGAAGCTCAAATGCTGTCAAGTTTTCTTGTCTGTGCGAGCAACCAGAGGCAAAGCACCGACAGAATTTGGGGCAGAGGGCTGCACAAGACTTTCATGCCCAATGACAATGACTTTGCAGATGGGCACTGGGAGGCCTGGTGTGAGTAAGTGTTTCCCATGGAGTAAAGGTAGTGGAGTAAGGCTCACACAGGTCATCCGGCAGCTTTTGCTGCAAAGCAGGGGGCCTCAAACCCCAGGGGAAAGGGTAAAGCCCCCCACAGCGCTTCTGCAAAATCCTTGGCTGATGAACACGGTGGCGAAACCTGCTCCTCCCCACATTCATGCCTGTGCCCAGCCTGCCTGGATCTGTGGGAAGGCAAGATGCTCTCGGGCCAGCAGGTTCACCCAGACCCAGGAGAAGCACCAGTAGGTGCCCACAGGTGTGCATGGGAACAGGGCAGGGATCCTGCAGCACCGGGACACAGTACTCAAAGCGGGCTTACAGGAAAGACGGGGAGGGGTTGTCTGTCAGGGAGTGTGGGGGATGAGGGGCAATGATTGTTTTAAACCAAAGAGGGAAGATGTAGAGTAGATATTAGGAAGAAATTCTTCCCTGTGAGGGAGGTGAGGCACTGGCACAGGTTGCCCAGTGAAGCTGTGGCTGCCCCCTCCCTGGCAGTGTTCAAGGACAGGTTGGATGGGGCTTTGGGCAACCTGGGCTAGTGGAGGGTGTCCCTGCCCATGGAAACTAGATGGGCTTTGAGGTCCCTTCCTACCCAAACCATTGCATGGTTCTGCAGCCACTGTGGCTTGCTTATACCCAATTTGGTGCTTAACCATCCTCCAAGGACCCTTCTTTGACCCTAGCTGTGCTTTGAGGATTCCAAAGCCATGGATTCCAACGCAGAGCTTGGCACTGCTCCGTTAAATCTTCTTACCTGGAAAGGGTATATTTCCCCAAACATAAGAATACGACTGGAACCACTGAAGATGTCCAAAGCCTCCAGCCTTGCAGGCACTTTGTGCTGCCCTTGCTCCCTGAGGGGATAGGAGGTGACACAAAGTGGCCAAGTTCTGTGCAGGGCAGCGGTCTTCAGAGGTGGCTGCAGTACCCAGGACAATGGGGACTTGAGCCCAGTGGACAGAAAGGCTTAAAATCAGCCAACTCATGGGACATTTTTTTCACAGATCTTGTGATCCTTAATATGTGAGGGCCAGTCTGCTGAAGTTAATGATCTCCAGGAGACTGAAAACTTTCATGTGAGGAAGAACAAGCAAGTGTCTAGTCCTTGCTGTTGCAAAGGGATTTGAAAGGATGTGTCTGGTGAACTCTTTGGACTGCTCATCACCGGTGTCCTGGCCAGATGCTCTGTCAAGCAAAGCCATGCTTGACTGGCTGCCTCAGTAGAGCAGGCAGAGCTTTGTCCTTTATCTCAGCAGCTGGCAAAACAATAAATTAAAAAATAAGGCAAAGTCAGCAAATAGTTTTCTTTCCCCATGCAGGAGGTTAGAGGAACTACAGCTCCCCCTCCTCCAGAACGATTTCCTGACTTGGTAACATTTTTCTCAATCTCCTCTTCTTCTTTTTTCCTCCGGATGCATGGGGAAAAGCAGGATCTGTGGTTCATCTCGAGGGGCAGCACCTTTTTGTGCCCTGCTTGTCCCAGGCGCTTCACATGCGTGTACCCACCACAGCGAAACCATGAAAAAAAAATCTCTCTCCAGCATGAGGCAAGGGTGGTTTTGCAGGGAGAGTGCTTTCAACACATCAGGATGGGACCTGGACTCCAGCTATGAGGAGCCCCCCTGCTTGCAGGCTCATTGAGCAAGCTGTGCTTGCTGAAGACAGAAGCACCTTTAATAGCCATGGCCAGGAGATGGTCCATCCTGGCCAGTCTTTCTGTGCTGGAGGGAAGATGCTGGAGGCACACCAGGCTTCAGTCCCCACAGATGGGTATGGCTCAGGGTCTCTGGCAGGGCTTTCGGTGCCAGATGCTGGCAGGGCTGCTCCCGCAGGGCTCTGGGGACTGAGCTGGTGACCCAGGTCTGGCCCGTGATGCACATCCTGCGCACGCATGTGGGCATGAGTCAGAGCCTGAGAGGAAGAGGCCTCACCCAGCGTCAGGCAGCGGCGCAGGGAGCTCGGCTGCGTGCTGATGGAGGAGGTTGCTTATTACGGCTGACAGCCTCCCTTGGCACAATTCCTGCACCTGCTGTGCGGGAAGAGGGGGTTGGAGATAACCAGGTCTTCCACCACATTGTCAGGGGTTCAATGCAAATGCTATGGGTTGGGTTTGTAGAGGTGGCTCAGGGCCTGCCTTTGGCATCTTGGTAGAGCTGAAGGAGTTCCCAGGGGTCCCTACAAACACATTTCAAGCCACTGTCTGTCTCCCACAGAGAGAAGGCTGAGAAAGGCCAAGCAGATAGATCCACGTCCGTCCCACTCCACTCCTCTCTTGTGAGACACCACCTGGAATACTGTGTCCAGCTCTGGGTTCCCCAGCATAAGAGGGATACAGAGCAGCTGGAGTGAGTCCAGAGGAGGCCACAAAGATTGTCAAAGGGCTGGAGCACCTCTACTGTAAAGACAGGCTGGGAGAGTTGGGCTTGTTCAGTCTGGAGAATGCTCTGGGGAGACCTTATAGCAACCTTCCCGTACTTGAAAAGGACCTACAGGAAAGATAGGGAGGGACAGTTTGTCAGGGAGTGCAGTGACAGGATCACAGAATCACAGAATTGTAGGGGTTGGAAGGGACCTCAAGAGATCATCGATGAGGCATAATAGTTTTAAACTGAAACAGGGTGGATTTAGATTAGATATTAGGGAGAAATTCTTCCCTGTGGGGGTGGTGAGGCACTGGAACAGGTTGCTCAGAGAAGCTGTGGCTGCCCCCTCCCTGGCAGTGTTCAAGGCCAGGTTGGATGGGGCTTTGGGCAACCTGGTCTAGTGGAGGTTGTCCCTGCCCATGGCAGGGGGGATGGAACTAGATGGTCTTTGAGGTCCCTTCCAACTCAAGCCATTCTATGCTGGTAAGTGGCCCCTGGAAAAGCAATACTGTCTTTACTTCTCTTCTTCCCATTCACTTGACCTCAGTCTTGCTATCTTCAGCACCCACCAGCTGCTCCTCACCCAGGTGCTAAGCTCACTCGGGCACAGGAACAGCTGAGCAATGGTCCAGATGGACCCTCTGCTGCCTTGCCAGGAAACAGGTGTCCAGATCCCTGTTTTGACCCTTGCAAGTGATTGTATTTAATTGCTTCTGGAAATTTTCCATTCGAGTATTAGAGTGATTCTTCTAGAAATTGGGTTCATCTTTATTAGAAAGCTGTTGTGTGTCTCAAGCAAAGATCAGGATGGGTAATTTTGGAATGCTCTCCAGCACTGGGTGATTGGAAGCATGTCCATGGTTTGGCACTTAAATACAAAGCCCTGAACATCCCCAGCGCTCCTTGGAGTCAGTGGGATGACTTGCATAGAGTGACAAATGCTGGGTATGACTGCTGGCACTTCAAAAGCCAGCAGTAGATGGATCACGGTCTCGCAGCTGTGGCTTTAAAAGGGTTATTGATTCATTTGGAAACAACTAGCAGGAGTGACTTTGTAACAGGCAGCATTATTTAGACTCACCACATGCCAAACACACACAAAGTACAGTTCAGCACTGAGGTTTTTCCAGTGGCCGTCACATGAAACACCCAACAAGATAACGCACCAGTGCACTGGCTAATGTGCTTTTCTCTGCTGCTGCTGCCGAAGGTTGTGTGCAGCCTTCAAAAGCAAAGGGAGAAATTCTTCAGTTAAAGACCTAAGATGGAGGAGTTAAATTGGGAAGCAGTCAACCAAAACAAAAAAAAGTATGTGGATAATGATACAGCCATGATCCAAGCTGCTGAAGCAGTTCAAAGTAAGGAGAAATAAATCACTCTGTGTGTATAGAAAACACATACTTTGAAAACACATATGAACAGCTTCTCATCTCATATCTGCTTGCTGTATGTCGGGGGGTTACAGAGGCACAGACAAGGATGGGAGCGACCAGCACGTCACTGAGTTGTCTGCTGTGAGCCCTTGTGGGTCCTATCCCACTGGTGCAAGTCAGAAAAGCTTCACTCAAACCAGATGCCTCTGAGAAAGCAGGGAGCTGCAATTAAACCCTGGCAGCCCCACTGTGACTTCTGCAGGGATGAGCCAGTTTCCGTGCGTGGGGTATCTGGTCCCCCAGATCCCACAAGCAGAAAATCCCCAGCCAGATCATAAGGATATATCCAGAAGTTATGCTCTGACGTGAACCGTAACACAACTATATTCAGGATATTCTCAGGAGTTTTGCTCTGGCTTAAATTATAACACAACCACTGTAATCTGGAGCTAAGTCAGCCTTGGCCTGTGCCACAGCCCAGTGCATTGCCATCCGCTTGCTGCGCGTTGGGTCAGTCCTAGAGATCCTAGCTCTGCTTTCACCCAGCGGAGCCTGGGGAGCAACCCAAGGAGAAATTCTCCAGTCCATGAAACATTCCTGAGTAAATCAATGGGAACTGTAGAGTCTGGCCTGAAGTCAGGATTTCAGGATTTGACCCAATTTAACCTTGGCATAAATAGTTGCCCAACTCCATTTTTTTTTCCCCATTTTTTTTCTGAGGCTCAACAATTAACTTTCAAAACAGCTTAAAAGAAAAGGGGGGGGCTGGGGCCCAGAAGTGCTGTGCTAGCCAGCAGTGTTTTGTTAAAGTTACTTCCACTATTATGGTATTTGTTGGCGTCAGCACTTTGTGCAAAGTAAAGCGCTGCTCAGGGCTCTCTATCCAGGGCTCTCTATCTGTTTGAGTCCAGGACAGAAGCTGTGACTCTTCCAATATTTGACACACAGGCACTGTAGTTCTCTTTACCAAATTCAACTGTCAGGTTTTGGGGATTTTTTTACTCACTGGGGTGAAATTCAGCCATGTGCAAAACACCAGGACTGCTCATTGCTCAGATCTGACGAGTCCCAGTGTTGAGGGTTGATTGGAGAGGCATCAGAGGACACCGAGGGGCACAATAGGGAGACAGGAAGAGGCTTGAGGTGTTGCCACCCTTGTAGATGGGTGAGTTTTCCCTTGGGAACTCTGTTCCCCCTGGGTTCTATGCAGGGAAAGGTGCCCCTTCCCAGGCTGTTCCAGGAGTCTCTGTTGAAGAGCTGATGCAATCATAAAGCTCTTTTTTTTTTTCTGCTCACCTTCCACCCACAACAAAGGGCACCACTTTGACCTTAAAGATTTTATTGTTTTATTACTCCAATGCATCTTGGAGTTTACTGAGCCACTACTTGTTAATATATTTGATAGAGCACAGGGGATGCCATCGCTGTTGGAACTTGATGACATTTTGTTTCACCTCAGATCCTGACTTGTAACCCTGCACTGATCCAGATCCGAGCCAGGCAGCAGCTTCGATGCATCAGCTGCATAGATGAGAAGGATGAGCCCAGCTCTGAGAAGTCACTCACGGCCCTGTTGTGCCCGTTAGGCATAATCAAATATATTTCCGGGGAAAACTGGTTTTATTTCCCCTGGGACAAGTAGATACATCAACTCTTTAGGTTTTACAATAAAATCAGCAGGGTGGCTGGTTGTGGGGTGTGAACTTGGAGTGGGATTTAACATGTATTTAAAGTGCTTAGCCTAGTTTTGTTTGAAGCTTCCTTCCCTTCTACTGCAAATGGATCTGGGTAGTTCCTTAGTGCTTCAAAACATTTTTTTTTGAGATTGAGGCTTAGGGTCTGGGTTTCTTTTGGCCCTCCAAAACATCTTTAAAGTTTGGTTCCATTTTGTTAACACCTTCAGCTATGAGGCATCTCTCTGGGCTCTTCAGCTGTGGCTTCACTTGCAAAGAACTGTGAAAATAAGAGAAAATTTGCCATTTTGAGAGTAAAATGAGCCCCTGGAGGTTTAGGAGGTGTGAGGACTCCCTGCCTCAGCTCTCTGAGATGTTTTGGCGATGGAAGCATTGTATTGTGTTGGTGTGTGTGATGGTACAAGAGATGCTTGCCACCCCTGCTTTGAGTCAAAATATGACCCTTCCTTGTGGTGCCCATCAGACAGGCTCATGGGTGTGTCTGGGCAACTTTTGGACCATGAAGCAATTTGCACCTCATGATGCTGGCCCCAGGAGAGGATGAGGTTGAGGATGAGATGAAGCTGTGGCAGCAGGGCAAGGGAAGACTGTGGATGTGGAGGGGAGATCCAGGATGGGAGCAACTGAGGGTGGGAATTTTGCAGGTGATGCCAGGGTTGCCTGGGCTGCCCTTCGTGTTTTATAATTGTACAGGTGATGCTGGACCACCAGCCGCTTTGCTTCCTCTGCCTCTTGCCTCAATAAGCAACTGGGCTTGCCCAGTCTGGGAAGGGGAGAAAAAGTGGTGGTGGGCCACGTGAGGCTGTGCCCAGTCTACTGGAAGTCAAGAAGCACTCTTAGACTCACTCTCTGGGCTTGCAAACCTGAGCAGAGAATGGAAAGGTTTCAGTAATAACTAAATTCTCAGATTCACAACAGAACTTTTTACTTTTAGCCTTTTACTTTCCTTCCCGCTGCCCGGCCTGTGGCTCAATGCCATCGCTGCATGGCGGCGTAACTCCAGGCACTGTCAGGCGAACAGATTGCTCCCGCCATCCCATGCTTGGCTGAAAGGATTACAATATAGATTAGGATCAGGATTGCCTTCCTAATGTTCTCAGCCTCAAAACAGGTGTAAGGGGAAAACACGTGAGGGAAATTATTTGCCAGTAGAGAATCTCTCCAGGAGGAATTGTTGGATAAATACTAACTGGAGATTGGGATCAGGCAGCTGCTGAGCTGGGCTTTTCCCACTCGGAGGTAGTCTGAGAGCAGTGTTACGGACTGCAGGCCCGTGCAAAGATTGCATACATGCTGGTGGTTGTCTGCGCACTCACACTGCGTCCTGAGACTCCCGTAAAAGGGTAATAAATATCAGAGAAAGAACTGGACACACTGCTTTGCCAGCAGCGGACAACGTGCGATACCTGAAGTTGGAGGTGGGTTAAAGAATGGAGTGAGAAGTGTGATGGCAGAGCGAGACCCGAAGGATTCATGCATGTGTACAGCCTTTTGCTCAGGTGATCCTGCCAATGTTGAGACTCTTTCTTTGACTGCAAATGCAAAGAAAGAGCCAGAGTTCGGAAGTCAATACTTGTTATCAAGGGCCTGGCATCTTTCTTGTGGAGTGTTAACTCCAGCCTGCATGTGCAGTATATCAATTTAGACTCTTTGCTGTAAATACATCTGTGCTGGAAAGCTCAGTTGGAGTCAGCATGTATTTCTCGCCTGCATTTTTCAGCTGGATAGATTTAAGCAAACTGAGATCATGTGACTTGACAAAACCACCCAGTGAGTCATTGGCTCAGCCCAGATTAGATCTCAGGAGCTTTCTAGCTTTGATCTAGCCACAAGACCACATGGCCTCTTTCTATAGCCTTTGATGAAAGGCTACATAAACATAAGGGAGTTTACTAAATTTTTTTGGAGGTTCTGAAAAAAGTTTTGCCCCTGCAGCAAGCAGAATTGGAACGGGCTATAAATGGGTGCCATGCACATATCTACCGGATTAAAAAATGTAGCAGGGAGAAAAGTATATGTCCGAACACTCGAAAGAAAAGCTCTGTGCAAACAACAACAGGATGCTCTGGATAATAGAGTCATTGATGTTGTACCTGCCATATGGGTCTTTCCACAAGAGCAAGTTACCTTATAAAGAGATGTAGTTGCGTCATCCTTCAGAAAGTATAAACACATTAAGCAATGTTATTCTCTAAAACATCAACACATGAGCTACTTACAATGGACTAAAAAGTCATTGTTGCTTTGAGGATATATTTGTCCCAAGTGATTCATAACAATCTGTGGCACTGAGGCTATGAAGACTTCTAAAGGATGCCTTCACTTCCAGGCAAGTATCCACGGAAACAAGCCCACAAGTTTGCTTTGTTTGCCTTCTTTTACCTAGGATAACCTTTTAAGCTTCTTTGTAGACAGCCAGGCTTCACGGGCAAAGCAGATGTCTATCCCCTCTGGATGCTAGGCGTTGCTTTCTGTACCTGCTGCGCTGCTGACCACCCCAATCCCTCCTAGAGGAAGGGCAGTGGCTCCTTTTGTTGGGGTGGGATGAAGACAAGGACATCTCAGTGGCAGTAGCTTCTACAGTACAGTACTAATGTGTCTTCAGGGGCAGCTGCCAAGAACTGCTTGCCCATGCCTGCCTGCACCAGGAGATGTGTGGAATGACGAAACTGAAGCTAGCAGAGCACAGGGGCCGTGTCCCTACAACCCGGGGATTTGGAGCAGGATGCAATAAGAGCTCAGATACCCTCGTGCTTTTGGGGTGTGCAGCTCAATTAAGCAAAGTCCTTCTGGCAAGGGAAAGCTTGATAATGACCAGTGATGTTAGAAGATGATTTAGGCCTGTGAACCGTACTTTTTTTTCCCTTTCCCTTGCTTCACCCTCCCTGTCCCTCCAAAATCAGATCTGACATGTAGGGAGACATCCTGTAATATTTTGGATCCCGTGTAGCCCCCATGGCTGCCTGGAATTTAGTTCTCAGTTTTCAGAGAGACCCACTTCATGAGGGTAAGCCAGTGTGTGTGTGTCTGTGTCAACACATAACAAAACACATTGTACGCACCCTGAGCTCAGGAATTAATACGTGCTCTGGCAGGAAGACAGCTGTACCAGCGAGAGCACAGGGTCATAAGCAAAGGCAATATTGTCTCCTGTGGGACTAATAAAGAGAAAAAGACAAAGCAACTGTTTACTGTACTGTTGAGGGGGATGTTTGGGACACTGTACTGGGGAACGCAGCAGCTACTGTCACACGGTCTTTAAGCACAGGTAAATGTTCAACCTGAAAAGCATACAAACACTCAACCCCAAACTGTACATAGATGTTCTGGGCACTCAGGCAAGTGCATAGCTGAGGCACGTTGGAGAAGCTTGTCTGCTGACCCCCTCTCACACTGGTATTAGCTTGTTCTACCTTCTTGATTTAAATCAACTGAACAGCATACACACTGACTCATGCTTTCTACTGAGATCAGTTGTAGAGGTGCAGTGTCAGATGCTCTCTGATGCCCTGGGAAACCCAGAACCTCTGTGTTTCTGCACCAGGACTGGGCTCTGTGTAGCTGCCAAGCTCTGAAAACCAGCACAGCATTTGTGCCCAGTACCAGCAGGAAACATCTTCCTTCTGGTACTGCAAGTAATGAGATGTGATTTATGAAATTCTACTTAATAGAACTGGAAATGAGATACTGATGGGTTGCTGTTAAAAGACCACCTCACTTGCAAGAGAAGAGGGTGCTCAGTCCTCTGGTCACCTCTTCACAGCTCAGAGGAGGAAACCCCACCAGAATTTTAACTCACTGTGAGTTGGGTCACTTCATCCAGGCAACAGCAGTTCCCCATAGCTTAAAAAAATAGCTTAAAAATTCATTTCTTAAAATTCAGACAGATCTGGCTAATTCAAATGAGAGTCTCCTGTAGAAATAGATGGACTAATGGTTCAACTAAAAAATCAAGATTGCTTTGGTACCGCAGATCATAATCAAATTAGATTTATCTTATGCAAGTAGAACAAAGCACTAATTATCAGCCTATGTATGCAGTGTGCACACACACATCCGTGAACATAAACACCCGTGCGTTTCTATATTCAGAAGTACACACAAGGTTGAACCCAAACCCCAAATGGAGTTACTGCTGCCCTGTGTGGAGAGAAGGATCTCCACATCTGTGGTTCTGGACAATCTCCACTTCATCAATGGCTTTTGATGCTTCAGACATCTGGGCTTGGCCATAAAGATGGTATCGTGGAGGCGGAGGATTTGGAAAAGCTTGTGGTAGTGGTGGTGGAATAACAGTTAAGCCATAGACAAGTGCATGGTCTTGTAGGGCTGGAAGAGATTGCATCAAAGATTGGGTTTCTGCCAATGAAACATTAGTAGCCACAGGGCAAGATAAGCCCTTGTGACCTTGTGGTCAAATTTCTATCTGTAGCTTCTTCAGGAGAAAATCCAAGTGATGCTGGTGCCCTAGCTGAAGTCAGCAGACCTGAAGAACATGTGTCATTGTCAGAAGCCCAAGCAAACACTGACAAACTTTGTCAGTTCTCGAAGACACATGCTGGTACATCACATTACTTCACTGTGACTGATGGAACCGAGACCTCTGCAGAACAGCAGAGATCACCATCCCGGAGACAAAGATCACTGACTTTTTTTAGTAATGACATGACTGAAGGCCTGCTCACCATGTCGAGGGTGAGTTAAACGCGCTCTCTCACTTTGGTGTCATTACAACACATCACCAAGTCTCTTCTTTGGTGTTCCCACTTCATACAAATTATTGCTAACATGACTGGTTTTTTTTGTGGTCCCCTTGTGTCTGAGTTTTCAAGGTCGTGCTGTGTTTGTATGGCCACATTCTTAAAGCGGTTGCTGACATAGTTAACTGGGAACATAAATGTAAAAGTGAGAAGTGTTAATGAAAATTGGAAATTATCCAAGAAGATTCTACTGGATGTTCAAAAGTCCATGATATCATGGAGATGGAAAATAAAGATGTGGGGTAAGAAACAGCCTGTTTAAGAAGAGTTGTAGAAAAGGCAATATAACATGAAGAAATGATGTATAAAACAAGAAAAAAGAAAAACAACCCAGGAAAGAGAACAACGACAATTATAAATTACAAGTTAAAACAATGTAAGTGATTGATAAAAGGAAACCAAAGGATTAATAGACCATCAACAGCCAGCAGAGTGAAAGAAATGCAGAAAATATTCACAAAATCATGTCAGGAACAATGCTGCCTCCTCTCCCAAACCCATCCCTATGGCAGTATAGATCGATTGCTAAATGCAGATGGTATCATAAACAGTGGTGCAAAAAAAAAAAAAAAAGCAGAAATGTTCAATAGCTATTTTTGCTCCATGTTTGGAAAGGAGCAGGATATTCATCCCATATGAAGTTGTGGATGGAGTACAGCATTTACCATCTGGAACAAAGGAGGATGTGAGGCAGCATCTGCTAAAATTAAACATTTTTTACATCATCTGGTCTGGCTACCTTTGTGTCTTAAAGGAAACAACAAAAATGCTTGGTGAGGTTTTATATTTAAAAATCTGGGGAAATTCCAAAGACGTGGGAGACTGCCAAGGTAGCTCTGGGACTTAATAGGTATAAAAGGGGGCATTCCATGGAGTGACAGGCTGGTTAGTGGGACAGTATCCCTTGACACAGCACCAAAAGTTAATTCGGGGCTTCAACAACAAGGCATTAGAGGCTACAAATAAACCCAGTGCTAATCAGCAGGGTTTTGTGGAAGGCGAAGTTTAGTCAAAGAAACCTGTTGTCTTTTTCTTCAGACAAGATTAGAGATCTGGATGACACAGTATTCTTGGCTTTCTACACCACATGACAGGTTGATTAATGAGCTCACATTATATGGGATGAATAGGGCACGCACTACCTGTATTAAAAGTTGGTTGAGTGACAGATGTAAAAAAGTAGTTATTAATGGGGAATTAAAGGGGAAGCAGTGGGCCAGGGATGTTTGAGGAGGTAAAGTCAGCCAGATGGAGCTCAGTGTTTCCATAGCTTCAGTCTGGGTAACACAAACATCTCTATCTGACACCAAAAGGTTAGAGAACCTAACATGGCCCATTTGTCTTGGCAAGTCCTTGTCTGTTTGCACAGCTCTAGGATACGTCTAAGCAAGTACCTCCATGATCCAGGTGGAAAAGCAAGGCGGTAACAGAGATGGGCTGCTGCTTTAGAAAGCTGTGAGAAACAGCAGATGCTGAGAAATCAGCTGCTTTCTTAAGGGGCAGTTTAGGCAGGCAATATCAAATTTCTGGCCTGACAAACCCATGAAAAACATCAAGCAAATCAGTAGCAGAGCTGGGGAGAACTCAGGCGTCACTGGCTCTGGGCCTGACTGAGGATGACTCACTTATCTTACACATGTTGCATCTTTTCCATGCAGGGAGCAGGCATTGACATCAGCAGAGCCCAAAAGAACTTCTACCGCTGGCCAGCACTGACTGTTCACTCTCTTCCCAGCATACGCATGAACTTCTTCTATCAAATAACTGGAGCAGCACTTCATTTAAGAAAAAAACACCACCCTCTTCTGTTACTAAATGTTTGGTGGAAGATTAAAGAAACAACTTCTTGTATGCTAATGTGCTCAACAAGTATTTGCTCCCAATTTATCACTTCACTTGCTTTGTTTCTCCTGACAACTTCACAGGAAATGTCAGCTTGCCGGGTACTGCACAGGCTGATGTGACTTAAATACACTTGTAGGAAGAGGCCAGGCGAGGTAAACTTCGTCATGTGCAGCAACTTTTTGTTTCTACAGCTGGCAGAGAAAAAAAAAAGTGTCTCAAACTTTGCCAATACCCTGCCAGAAGCAGCTGGTATGAGGTTTAGTGCTGTAAGGCTGCACGTAGAGCCCTGTTCTGTCCTGAGAAGGCTGGAGAAGAAACAAGAGACCCCTAAGGGATGCAGCGCTTGTGGCAGAGTTGTCCTGCCTTCAAGTGCTGCTCTCTGACATGCCTGCTTGTGCTTGGCAGGGAGGGATGCAACAGGTGTTCTGAAGGTGAGAGCAAAATAGTCTTTATGAAAAAAGGAGAAGTGAGAAGTGAGGCAAAATGAGGCTTGCTAATATTTTATTATCTGTTGGAAACTAGCAAGATTAACTGTATTTCCTCTGCAGTGCCTCTGACACAGGAGAGCTGCCAGCTATGACATCTCTAGGATCAACAACCCAGAGCACAGGAAAAACTGACAGCTGGACCCATTTGGGCTTTCTGTGAAAAAAAACCAAAACAAACCCATAACCAAGCCAAGCTATGACTAGTAAACAAAGAAAAGCAGGGCAGAAAGCATCAGACTGGGCATGCTCTGGGAAGGTCAGGCTGCTGTACTGGGCTCCTCTGCCTGCCCCCCTGAACAGACCATTTCTCCTCTGAGGAAGGCATGTTCCTCTGAGACTGGGGTGGCCACTGGTGGCATTGGGCACTGTGGCAAGTGCGGTGGCAGTGAAGGTGAGGATAGAAATCCCCAGGGGAGCCAAAAACACAACACTTGCCTGTGTGGCAGCTGAGGTGTTCAATTTGGAGGGCAACCAGGAACTCTACCTGGCTGCAGTCCCGTAACAATGTGTCCTGGCATTTGTTTTCATCTGAAACAGCACTCTCCATGGTGTAATTACAGCCAATTGCCCAGGAAAATCGTCAGAAAGTCTAACCCCTTCAGCTGCATGACTGCAACAAAACCCAGGTATGCAGCTGGCTCACTCTGCTGCTGCCTCCCGAGGTCCCAGCACAGGACTGAAGCCCCTGGTCATTTCATTTTACTGACAATGACTAGCTCTTTCTGGAGACCCCAGCATCACCTACCCAGATCCCATCGGTGAATGTCAAGACCATGGTCAAGATAATAACCAAAATAGTCATAGTGGGGCTGGCAGAGTCTCCTGAAGATCCTCAGGCCTTGGGCACAGTTGCAGTGTTGTGAGTGAGACTCTTCCCCTGGTCATCGGGAGATAACTCTGTGGAGGTGGGGTGACTGGGCAAGGAGGCCTTGCTGGCATCGTTCTGGGGACCAGGGCACCTGTTGAAGTGTCCCAATACCCTGCTTGTTCACTCACCACACCCTTGGGTGAGGAAAGCTTTATTGTTCCTGGTTATCTCAAAATCACTCGCAATGTCAGCCAGTGTGACACGAGATGCAGACAAAAGCTCTGATGCACAGTGGGGAAAATAACAGCCAGGACTTGCTTCTAAAGGGTGAAGGTGGAGAAACCCTCCCTTATCTGCTCACACCAAGACACAGCTGCAGAAGTTCCCCTGGGCACCACCAACATATGCCGTATCTCCTGACCACTTCAGGAGATCCATCCTTCCATGGCTCTCATACTCGGGGGGCATCCTGGAAACACCACTGCTTTCCCAGTGAGTTGGGGCAGTTTCAGAGCCTGCCTGCCCTTGGACATCCATTAAGATGGCCTAGCAGCATTTACCCATTTTTTCCAGATAGTACTTCCCTTTTTCAGGGATAGGGCTGGTACTGATACTCTTGGTTGAATTAAGCTCCTCTTCAGCTCCTTGAGCTCAACTCTGTTGCTGTTGGATGGGCATTCACATAACCAATGGCTCATCCCCCTCCCTCTTCTCAGGTACCTCTCTGAGCAGGACTCACCCTCGCTGCTACAGCCTCTGGCATGTTACTGTACCCGAATTAAATCTGAACACAATCAATGTGTGTCACGATGGTGGCTCTTCATTGAGACCGTTCACCGTGAGAGTGGGCAGGGGTGTCCTGACTCCAGTATTTTTCCTCTAGGCAGAGCTTAACTCAACTTAAAGAGTAACAGGTTCAAGGCAGAGCAGCGGCATTTCTCTGTCTCCATCTGGTGCACAGACAGCCCGGTATACTGCATGCTACGACATCTCCTGCCATATTTGTAAATAACGCTAATTACTCTGAGCTCCTGCAGAAGCACTGGAATTAGGGGGAATTATGAGTAAACTCCAAAGCTGTCCTTTGGAGGTGTTGCAAGCTTCGGTTGATCAGATGGCCTTTCTGAGCACAGAAAACTCATCAGCTAGCTGCATTGGTGCTGCAAAGGCCCAAAGATGAAATGCAGCCATGCAGGTGGGGTGGAGCTGGCAACCCTCATCTGGGTTCAGACCTCCCTAAAACTCCTCAGCAGCAGATAAGGACATCAAAAGCCTTAGTCTGACCTCAGCTGAGGAGTTAAGATGAGAAGGCTTTTATTTTGGTGAAGAACCAGAGGGAAGCGGAGGAGGCTCTTGGGGAAGCTGAGGCATGAGCTGCCCACAACACTGAAGTCCTAGGAAGTGCATCACCTGGATGAGGGCTTCACAGCTGAGGTAGGAGATCAGGAGATTCTCAAGAGAAACTCATCAATGAAATCCATGAAGCAATACAGAGGATGCAGTCACTGCTCTGTGAGGCTGCATACGGGCCAGCAGCGTCTATGGCTGAACACAGGAGACTCTGTTTCTGGTGTATCTGGGCTGTGTATTTTTTCCAGATTGTTTGGAGCTGTTGTTTTGTTTTTTATCATGGAAAGAAAAAAAATCAATTATTTTCAAAGGTCACGGAAAAGGGCAAAGACCCTCCCTTTTTTGATAAAAGATGTATTTTGAAATATTAGAAGAAATCTAATGCTTATGGCAAAGTATTATTCTCATTCACTCATGGGTCAGACACAATTCAACCTCATTTTATGCCTCAGCACCAAGATTAATTTAAGCTTGTGCAGCTGCAAGCTTGTTACTCGGTGCTTCAGCCACATGCATAAACCACGGGCTCTCCCCAAGTGACTCATGTCTTCATGCTGTGGTCAGTCCTGCAGGTGCTGCCCATGGCACGGAAATAGCTGGGGGAGCTCCATGGGCGGGTTTTGCAGCCTGTGCCCAGCTCTGGCTAAAGGCAGGCAGGCTCACCCTGACCCAATTGCTCCAGCGTGGACATGGCCAGACCACGGTGGCCAGGAGCTGTGCCAGGAGATCAGTGCAGAGCAAGAGCACATCTATGACATGAAACAGGGTTCAGCGTGGGGCTGCTCAGGGTAACTGAGGCCCAGATCACCCACTTGTGGGGCACAGCAAGGGTCTGGCTAGCTACAGGTAGGAGAAGCTAAGCTGTATTTACATGGAGCTGCCTATGAGCTTCCAAGCCCTGGCTCTTGGCAGCAACAGCTTGATTTGTCTAGACTACATCTGGACTCGACCTGGCTACTGGCCAGCTTGAATGAATCTCTCAACACCGTGCTTCCCACATTTCCAACTCTGGGAGCAGAGAAAGATCCAATCTGTCTGCCACAGCCAATGCAGTCAGTTCCGTAGATGTTGATAATATGTCCTGGATTTGCTAGAACACTACTTACTTCCCAAAACCTTTGAGAAAGACACATCTTGTTTTGTGTTTATAGCTCATGCAAGGGTTCCTGTCCTTGACTGGAATCCTTTGCAATACTGCAACATAAATACTAATGATATGCACTATAAATATATATTTTCTAGCAGCTGAGTCAGAACTGAACGAAGTCCATATAGAGGCATAGACAGCCTTCACTGATTTTATAGTGGAATATTAATCTTTGTTCTGAATTTAAAAATAAAAATAATAATACTGTCTAACAAAAAGTTTTCAGGTCATAGTTAACTGTCAGGCTATGGCCATATGAGCAAATTAACAGCTCACAGTCCCAGCCTTGATACACAATCGTCCATGCTGTTGAATAGTTAAACTGTGCCATTGTGCAGTGCTGGCTGGTGTTAACTAACAGGCTTCCAAACAATTCCCAGGCATCATTATTTGGGAGTCAGCACAGGCTATTCAGCTCTCCATGAGCAGGTTTGGTATGGCTACCCTGGTTTTGATGGGTAAGGGAATTTAACTGTACGTGCTGTTCCGTGCCAGTTGGCCTCAGGGCCAGAAATGGTCCCAAGCACATTTATTTTACTGGTATAGACATGACCTTTGGTTGTGACCACTTAATACAAGCAACAATTAGGCAATCCTAATTACCTGTTTTCACACACTTAAATAAGTGGAGCATCCAAGCTCTTTTAAAGGTCTGCCATGGCAGACCTTTAAAAGAGCTTGGATGCTCCTTACCAAATATGCACCTTTTTAAAGTGAAAATATGGAGCAGTAATTGTGCATAATGAACACTGGAAAACCTGTCCCCAGGGGTCTGTGTAAGGCTAACTGAATTAATGAGGAGTACTTGGCTTTGCTACTTCTATGATGGTTTGGGTTGGGGTTTTTTGTTTGTTTGTTTTATCTTTATTGCAGTTTCTGAAATTTGTGGCTCATTGTGCCTGGTCAGATGGATGTGAGAGTAAAGAAAATTGGCAACTCAACATTTTTCAGAGAAAATTGCCAAACTAGAAAGTGGAATCCTTGAGTGTTCAAGAGGGAAAAAGAATAGGAATAGTTAAAATGGAGGCCTGGGTCTGTTGGGGCATCATAAGCTCTGGCTGCTGAAGACCTGGCCCACAGCACTAGAATCATGGTAGCATGTGATTTAAACAGATTATATAAATAGTGTACCTTAGAACTATACAAAAAAGGGAGGGGTTTTGTTTGTGAGTTTTTTGATTGGTTGGGGGTTTTGGGGGGTTTGGTTCTGTTTTTGGTTTTGGTTTTTGTTTTTTTTTTCCACTGAGGATCATTTTTCTTTTTCTATTAGTAACATGTCTTTTTTATATTTCTTCAGCTCCTTATATTACCTACTGCTCTTTAATTCATATTAGATTAATAGCAAGGAAGATTTCAAATGCAACTTTATAGGATTTAGCATATTCTCTCCTGATCAGCCTGGTTACCTGGGGACTACATTCCTCAAACTCTCTCCTGCTGTGCTGGTCATTCAGCAGAACCCCAGGGCTAGGATAAATCCTGGGTTACATGTCAGACTCATGACCCCTCTTGTAGCTGCTGGCAGTCTAGTTGGGCTCCTGAGCCCATTTATTGGGCATCATGGTGTTCATGTCAAATTTTTTATAGTGTTCTTCAGTTCCTGTAGGCTCCAGTTTGGTGTGAAGAAGCTGAGGGTTTTCTAAGTCAGTTTATCTGTTTGAAAAATGATGATAAAGCTGATTAATTAATAATGAAAAAATATTCTGTATCCAGATCCCTTTTTTCATCCTTGTAGGATTTCAGAACTTCTTGAAAATGTCACAAATAGTTCTCAGAGGTCACTTTATCTCCTGCTGAAATACAGCCAGGTTTGGAGTGATCTGTGGCAAATATTTAACATTCCAGAGCCATAATTTAGGCTAGGAAGTGGAAAGAAAAGCCTTGTTCAATAGAAACTAGAGGGAGATTTCAGATAGGCAGGATGTAAGTACCTCAATTGTGCTTTGATTAATTATGGCTACCTCCCTGAGGTAGTCATAAGCTTGGTCACCTTTTATAAACAGTCATAAGAGGAAAGGAACTATAGAAAGGGAATTTCAGAACCGTCCTTTGCAAACATGAATGAGTTAAACACTATCTGATAAGAAGGCAGTGTTTTGGGTTTTATTTTCAAAACATCCCATGTGTAAATGAGTAATGCAACTGTTCAACCTCTTGAGCAAGTGACCATGTACATAACAAGCTGTTTACTCAAGATACTTCCATCAAACACAATCAGGTTGCCTAACTAAGTTTGCAAGCAAATGTTACAAGACCCCCATTGCAACAGGTACTGACTGCAGAGGCCTCACACAAAAGTCTAAGAAAGGATTAAAGCTAAATGTGACATGGATAGATAGTGAACATTGACGTACAGAAATGTTATCTCTGGGAAAACAGGGCCGGTGACAGGCGGGCTGCTGGAAAATAAAACCTGACAGGGAGCCAACAAGTGTAATACTGGAGGGAAAACCTGCCAGTCAGGGGAAAGGTGAGAGAGGGGAAAGGTTTAGTGGGAGATTTTGCCCTTTTCTGCAACTGATTAGATCCTTCACAACACAGAGCCTAGAGCGCTTTGATTTGATTTGACTGCTCAAGGCACTCTGGCCTGGAAGCGCACATGTGCTGCAGGAGCATGCACAATTTACTTTTAAAACTACATCTGATAAATGAGACCCATGATATAATGTACCAGGCTATCTCAAGAAAGTCATAAAGCAGAGCAGTAATCATGAAAAGATTCATAACAAAATGCCAGGAGGCAGATATATTATTCTGAAACCAGTTACTCTCCAGTACTGGCAGTGTAAGATACCTGCATGTTACAGTTCTTGCTCTTGCAGATTTTGGCCCAGGAGCCATCATTTTCTTGCAGTCAGTCATTATTTTCCATGTGTTGACATTTAAAGGTGGGCATTTTGAAAGTGTTATTCAAATTTACTTGTACATTAGTAGGTCAGTGTCCTCTGTCTTAGGCCAGACGGGAAAGCCAACTCATGGATTGGAGACTTGGATCTGGGACAAGAGTCTCACCAGCCTGGTCAGTCCTGAGGATCCAGTTTGGAGCTCTGACACATCTTCCTGCATCATTTTCCTCTAGATTCTTTCGTGAAGTAGGCATCCCTTGGGCAGTATTAAGATTTTTTATGGATTTAGAATGGGGAAAGAGGAGAGGAGGAGGTGGAAGAGCAACCAATGCTCAAACTCTGCAAAACTCCGGGAAAACTGTCAAACGTCAAACCCAAGAGATGGGAAGCAGTCATCATGGATTTGTTAAAAGCAAGTAATGTAAAAGAACCTTTCCTTTTATAATAGGACAAAAAAATATAGATGGGAAGAAGGTAAGGGTCTTCCATCTTGACTTTTGTTTTGATGTAGTCCCACATTGCAAATACACTCTAGAATAAACCACCATGCAGTAGCTAGGAAAATTGCTTGTGTTTGGAAAGTACACTATTAGTTTAACTATGAGTTAATCACCATTGATAGGGAAAACTGTAGCCAATGGAGTTCTCTAAGGGTCTGCTTTGGGTCACCCTCTTCTGTAACAACCTGGATGATGACAAAGCTGCATGCATGCTAGAAGCCATGGTCAGAACTGTTCAAGACAAACTGCAGAAATGGGCTGAAAAAGAGTTCAGTGGTGCAGGTGCAAAATGCTACACGTGAGCAGAAATAGAGTAACTAAACCAATTTGGGACAGGGAACAATTGTTTAGCTGGCAGTTCGTTTTTGAGAAGACTCTGGGGTTATAGCAGATCACATGCTGGACATGAATCAGCTGTGTCATGGGATTGCAAAAAAGGCAGACATTGTATTGGGTTCTGGTAAGAGGAATGCAGCTTGCGAGACAGATGAAGTCATCCTTTTGCTCTACTTATCATTAGTGAGGCCTTCGCTGGGTTATTATGTTGAGTCTGGGGCACTTCAGTAAAGATGTGGGTCAGCAGCAGAAAGCGTAGAAGGGAGAAACAGGAATGATCAGAGATCTGAATAGAGTTACTTTGTCACGCTGAGACTGACAAAATTGTGGTCAGCTTAGAGAAAACTGAAGGGAAACACAACATTATCCCTCAAATACAGAAAGAGTACCTAAATATTTTTTAAAAGTTTATTGCACTGTAACAGTAACTTAAATTTCATTAGAAAAGGTTCACTGGGAAAAAAATGATCAAAGATAATGAAATACTAAAATCAGCTGTAGAGATTGAAGAACAATCTAGGCAAACATTGCAGTTTGTTGTTTCTAAAGGATCTTGTTTTGAAAGTAATTAAACTATTTGAAAAGAATTATTATCTTTAGAGATACTTTACCTGGACAGCATATTTTTGGGTAATCCAGTATCGCAGCATCACATCATGGCTGAGGTTGGAAAGGGCCACTGGAAATGGCCTAGTTTCCCCTGCTGCTGGTGTCCAGCCAGGTTTTGACTCCAAAATGTCTCTGTGAAAATGTCTCCAGTGTTTGACCACCCTCATATTTTTTATTTTTTTTTAATTGAATGGAATTCACCGTATTTTGATTTTTACTGTCACTGAGTATCACTGTAAGGAGTTTGGCTCCATATTCTTAACTCACCCCCATACAGTTTTTATACATATAGATAAAAGCCTAGATAAAATGCCTCTGAGCCTTTTCTTCTCCAGACTGAACAGTCCTAGTTTTCTCAGTCTCTCATCATATGACAGATGCTCCAATCCTTTAGTCAGCCTCATGACCTTTCTCTGGATTAACGTCAGTATGGCCAGTGCATCCAGCACTGGACCAACATGCCACATGTGTGTCAACAGGGTCGAGCAGAGGAATATGATCAACTCCTGATGATGCTCTGCCATCCAGGTCACAACATGTTTAATCCATCAATTTAGTCAGTTGTCAGTTCCAGATATCTAATCTGTACTTCTTCAGTTCATCTGTGGGGATTTTATGAGAAACAGTGTCAATAGCCTTGCTAAAGTGAAGATAACACTACTGATGTCACTTCATCCATCAAGCCAGGTATCTCATGACAGAAGTCTATTGGGTGGGCTAAGCACAACTTCCTCTTCATAAATCACAGAATCACAGAACTGTGGAGGTGGTAAGGGACCTCGAGAGATCATCGTGTCCAACCGCCCTGCCAAAGCAGGTTCCATAGAGCAGGTTGCACAGGTAGGCATCCAGACAGGTCTGGAATATCTCCAGAGGAGGTGACTCCACAACCCCCCTGGGCAGCCTGTTACAGTGCTCTGTCACCCTCACCGTGAAGTTCTTTAATGTGTTGATGCAGAACTGTGTCATGTACCTCTAGCCACCTTCTTGCACTTCATATATTTGGCAATGATTTCCAGGATTAATTGCTCCCTCACCACGGACTGAAGTGAAAATCACTACATTGTAGTTCCATAGTCCCTCCTCCTTGCCCTTGTTGAAGATGGTTCTGACATTTCTTTTCAGCCAGTCCATAGGAACCTTCCAGATTATTGCTGTGACCTTTCAAGGATAACAGAGAGTGGTCTCACAATGATACTGGCCAGCTCCCTCAGAACTCATAGTTGCCTTGGCCTTTTCCATTCCCTTTTCACCTGGTCCCCTGCCCCATTCAGCACCAGGCATACATTTTCCTTAGTCTTCCTTTTGCTACTGATATAACGGCAGAGACCCTGGAGTCCAGACTCTGCTCCTTCTTTTTGCCCTGCTCCCTCCTTCTGTAGTCCACTGCTTTATGGTCACTGCACTCAAGACTGCCTTAACCTTCATATCCCAGATGAGTCTTTCCTTGTTTGTAAGCATGAAGTCTGTCACTATGTAAAGGTGTGTCAGTGTGTGAGGAAAGGGGAAATTGCCATGTAGGGAAGTTGAGGAATCAGATTTCAAATTTTGGTCTGAAAAAACAGACAATTAGTTTGGAGATCTCTCTATTTTCAGTCCATCTGTCTATTGCACACATCTGCCACTGCATCTGGACAGCATCTACCTTTGAATTCACGTTCTGTCTGATAGGAAAGTAGAGGCAGGGTTGGAAAGGTGTCTCTGTCAGACTTTTGAGTGCAGTTCACTGTAGCCAACCTGACTCACCAAAATCTTCTAGCTAGACTAGGCAAAGAGAATTACCAGAAATATGTGCTGAGGCCATGAGAGGAGGTAATGTGTTTGGAGAAATTATGAGGATGGGGATTGAAGAGTACATGAATAAGGAAGAAAAGGGAAAAAGAAGGTTAAAAAAACAAAAAAAAAGATAAATCCTTCCTGTGTATAGACCTTTGCTCCAGGATCCAGAAGGCTGATCCAAGTCATACGTCCACCACTGACCTAGAATATCCCAGTAGTTAAATCCTGACATTTCTGTGGGTTGTTCTACTCCCTCCTGAAGCTGCAGAAAGGCTGAGGGCAGAAGAGGAAAAAGGAAGGGCTTGGCCAAGGATCTACCTATGCCTCCCCACAACTGACCCTGCACGAGGCAGGCACGTGTCTCCCATGATGTGAGGTTAGCAGTTACGTGGCTGTGTAACTCTCTTCCCTGTCTGCCTCAGACAGCCATGTAAGCTTGTCTGCTGTGGGATCTTTGCCTCATTTTTGTAGTAAGGTTGTGACCTCAGGCCCCAGAGATCTTCTGGCAGAGCTTTGGATCTCCACTGCAGAAGGACAGGTTTTGTCCATCTTCTCTATGACTGGGAGTGACCTGAGTTCAGTGCTGTGGTGGCCCTTCTTCTTTTCCTGGCTTAGCAGAGAGGGAGGATGTTTGGGAGGCTGGAAATGAATGAGGTCAGATGGAGAATATGGAGGGGAATTAGTCAGGAAAATACAATAGGTTCATTTATTTTTCCTGTTTCCAGGTAAATATTTTATTTTCTCCTAGGCAGTTAGGAGATGTTATTCCTCTGCACTGATACCTGCACTTTACCTGAAAAAAAAAAAAAAAAGAAGACAGAATTCCTTTGTTCTGCAAATAAACCATGCAAAATAAAACCCAAATGACATGTAAGGGAGAGGAAGATGAGACAAATTATCACCCTCCATAGTCAGATGGCACGGGCCCAAGAAGGGATATGGCTTACATTTGCACAAACCGGCGTTACCTTTTGCCCTTGCTAGAAATGAGTCAGCTGCAAATATCCTCCGCAATTGATTGTTACCCTGGAAAAACAAATGATTCAAACCTGGTAGAAGGGCATGTGCAAGGAGTCCAGCAACAGGACACAAGAGCCATCAGCAGACTGCTTGCAAAGAGCCCTTTCTAAAGACCACAGCAGCCTTTGAAGCACACTTGAAGGAACAGAGTAGCACTACAGACAGGCAAATAAAACCTGGCTCTTCCCAAAGGTAATGAAAGTATTGCCACTGGCTAACTTCCTGAGAAACGGGCTGGGAACCAGGCTACAGCCTCTAAACTGGGATTACATACACTACAGCAGTACTTACTGGCCTTGGCAAGTGAATAAACAGCAGGAACAAGCTTCTATGCAATGAGCAATGGAAAAATATTTACCTCCCTGAAAAGTCAATATTTTAGCACAAACACAATTGGAAGAGTTTATGAAGGTATTCTGTTTGTAAGCAAACTTCAAAGCTTTTTATGGGTTAGTTTTTAGCTACTATTATTTACATTTTTTAATGGCAAAACAGTTCCCAGAAGACTGAATGGGATGAGTTTACAGCTCCAGCAAACCGAGGGAGTGACATGCAACACATCAGTGCTGGCTGTGCAGTGGGAGTGAGTGTGTTAGGATGCTGGGCCAAGCTGTTTCCCAAGGAGATGTTCAAAGTGATGTCCTCAGCCTGGGCTTCTGGCTCCTGCTAAGTGCATGATGTGCAAATACCCTGCAGATTAAAGAGCTTTTCAGTGTTCCCCACTTCTGAAAACTGTGCAGATTAACTCAAAGTTTAGTTGGTTGGATTTTTTTTTAATCCCGTCCTTCAGTGTGTTCCTCTAAAAGAATACTTTTTGCTATCTCAAGAGCTATTTTAAGGTTCCAAATCCTTCTGTCAAAAAAATGGAGGGACTTGAGAGGGATGATCTTGGGCACAGAAAGAAGGAGGGCAGGCCACCCAACTTTAGTAACAAGTATCCCTACAGCTGATAGAGACATTATCTCAAGTTCTCCATAGCCCCTGAGTTTAGGTAGCAATTCAGCATTATTATCTCTTCCCACTGACAGCACAGGGAGATGAGGTAACTGTTTTGCCAGCTTAGCAAAGTACCAAAACTCTGTGATGGAGTGGCTAACCTGAGGCTACTTGGCAAGTCAAGGACTGGAGCCTTATCCCACAGCCTCCTTTGTGACTTACCCTGCAGACTCCCTGCTCAGCTCTTTAAAACTGCTTAAAGACAAACATTAAGCACCTTTCCTTCTGGCTTCTTTACCAAAAACTCTCACTCTAATCTTGAAATGCTGTCAGAAAATGGATACAGACGCGTGCTTCTTACAAAACCCTGTGGCTCAAAGTAGGTAGTTTAAATAAAAGATGAGGTGCAAAACCGAAAGGTCGTGGAAAGATCATTAACCACACGGAACCGTAGAGTCTGCAGTTTTTCTCCTACCTCACAAATTATTCGTTTCCTGCTTTGGAGACTTTAAGCATAAATGTGATATTTGTATGGCCTTCCTGAGCACCTCTGTCCCATAGGTTCCAGAGAAAAAAATATACTGTGATTTTAATTGCTTTGCTGCATGTGAAAAGAAGATCTATTCCTCACATGTAGTGCTTCAGAGGGTCGCCATTTACAATTGTCCTGATAACTGTGTAAGCAAAGCCCAGCTGTGTAGCCATTGCTGCTGCTGTTGCCATACCCTGCCCTGTGGATGGCTAACATCACAAAGACACCAGGGTTTCCTGGAGTATCTCAGCGGTTAGGATGCTGGCAGATGACTCAGACACAGAGGGGTTTAATTTTGCTTCTATTCAGTGACCTTACATAAATCATTTCCCACCCTCTGAAAGTGCTTTGAAAATGATGGCTGACAAGTGGTATATAAGAGCTTGGTGTTTTAGCAGGGCCTGGTAGTCATTTCAACACAGCCATTTTGTAATCAGAGAGACAATGGTTTATACTGGTGCCAATGTATTTCACTAGGGCCCTCCAGTACTATGTGGTTCCCAGTGGTACAGCTCACTGCTGTGCCATGAACACCTCAGCTCTCTTTCCCACTGCCCTGAGCCCCCCAGGCCTGTGCTGCTCAGTGAGAGTGATGACTCCTTTAAAGGAAAGGTAGTACAGTTGGTGGGCAAGCACAACATTTGATTCTCCTGACCAAAGGAAAATATGCAGCACAGAAGGATGGCAGACAGTCAGATAAAGGGAATATGAAGATGCATTTCAGGAGAAAGCTTTATGGCAATGATATATGGAGCAAGATGCTCATGTATCAAGGATTCAAACCATGCAGAAATCCCAGAGTGGCTTCTGAGTGCTGAATCAGTGGGAATCCTCAGGAGCGGAGTGGAAAGGTAGAACTTGATGCTCAGAGGATTCACCACATCTGGGGCAATGGATGCCTCAGAAAATGTCTGCTCCTTATCTAAGCTTACTTGAGTGCAAAAAACCCCTAATATCTTGTATTTTCTTCAGCTACTTTTGTTGTAGTTTTGATTCAGAAATTTTGATCACTTCTGGATGCTTTTGGTCTTTTTTATTTCCATGAAATAAGTTTCCATGATTTTATTCTGGGAAAGAGAGATCTCAGGCTGTAAGGTTGACAATCAGGTGGGGCACAAGTGAGATTTATACTTTACTTTCTGTCACTTTGTCTCACATGTGGGAACATTTTTATGTTAGGCTGTCCAGATGTTTCTTAATCTGTAGCTTTCCCTGTCATCCTTTTTCTTTTCAGTCTTCTCTTTTTTCTTCTGCAATCCTGAGGTGCTTTAAAAAAAAAAAAAAAAAGAAAAAAAAATTGTTCACATGAGGGGTCTTGCTTCTGTCCAGTACTGGGATAGAGAAACTACGACCTCCAAATTGTTGTGCCTGTACAGCACCATTTCATGGAGTGCTGGCTGACAACAGAAAACATGGATCATTAATTACCAACTGAAGACCTTTAGAAGAAAGGGCAGTTTTCCAGTAGAAAGCTGTCTATATGTAAATCACCATCTCTTGGCATTAGGGACCAGACTGAATGGGTACAGGGGACATCTCTCTGAAGGACATCTCTCTGTTTCAGTATTAGGAGACAGCTGAGTAAGAAGAATATTGACTTGCTACACCCCATCTCTGTTCTGTGGAGAGTAAGCAAATATGCATTTTGGAGCCAGATTATACCAATGTCCTTAACTAACATCACATTGCACCACATTGCTAGAAAGGACAGGAAACACTAGAAAAGAGCTTTTTTTCCCTGTGTCCTACCTTCTCCTTTCATACTGAAATGCTTTCTGCTGTTGTTGCAGGCAGATTCCTGAGATCCATGGGCTGTGCTTTTTACAATCTGCCTGATCAAGCACTCTGAGAGGCTGTGATCAATCTTGTAAATGGTTCTGAAACACTGCTTGTGTGTAAGATGCCCAGCCCGATGTGATGGCCCCAAGAATCTCTTTTCAGTGTCTGCATTTCAACTCCATACTTTGCCCTGACTGCAGGTCTCTCAGTGCTCCTTTTCAAAACACGTGGAGGCGTAGCAGGTATCTCAGGGTTAAACTCAAAGGATCTTCCACTGTGTTCACTACATGTGCTTGATTGCTATGTTCTTGTTTTTATTACAAAACCTGTGTGTGTCTTTGGATCCTCTGCTATGTAGCCCTAAAAAGGCAAATTATGATCTGTATTTACCCTACTGTGAAACTCACACTGCTTTGGTTTGTGTTGAGCAGCTTGACCTTTGAAATCTCATTTCCATACCAGGATGAAGAATTAGGGAGAATCCTAGAGCGAGAAAGCAAATGATCGAGCGGCCTCAGCAGGACCACAGTGAGGTTCAAGCAAATGTTTGAGCATTGTCACCTACTATGATAAAGGACCCAAATTTGACTTATGTACCACATTTTATTGTACAAGGTGGCCCAGGTAGATCTGCTCATTTTTCAGTTCCATTTTGCATGTCTGCCTTGCTATGAATGCAAAATTCAGCAGTACCGCAGGCAAGATTTCTAAAAAGGAATTGGTAACTTGTGTTTCCTTTGCTCTGCATGACAAACTTTGAGGCAGGAACTTACTGAAGGCCTTTATTTCATACTCCTGCACACATTAATGACATTCCACCCTAATCCCAGCAAATGGGCATTTTGAGAGAGTGCAGTTCAAAAGCCTTGTTTTCCAGCATGTCAAATGCACAGATCTCTACTAATTTCATCTGTATTTCAGATAACTTGAAAAGAAACCAGGGATAAATCCAATCCAATCTGCAGTGCTGTCCTGATGGCCTGGGCTTGTGGGCTACTTTGCGTGTTCCTCGCATTAGGGAGCAGCTCCTGCACCATACAGCACCAACGGGCTCAATGGCTCTAGCAACATTTGTAGCTTTTTCACCACCTTAGGAAAGGGGCTCATCATTTGGCCCTACATGTTCTACTCTGAAAGTTTTTGTAGGGTAGCTGTGAACACTGAAAGAAGCTTTGTGCCTATCCAGACACTCAAGTCTCTTCTCTCTCTGTGTTTGTGGTTATGTGATGGAAGTGTAGGGGCTGGGCCAGGAAGTCCCCTGAGGTGTGGGTGACAAGGGCCCCATCTGTGAATGATACCTTAGTGGATGAGGCTTGATGAGGTTCGGGCAGGTTGCTTATGTGTGAAGGCTCTAAATCCCAAGTGCTGATGTGTGCTCTGAGCCGCTTCATGTGGTCTTCATCAGGGTGCTGATGAGCTGGTGGGTGCCAGGCTGCGAATGCAGCAAAAAGGGAAGCACTGGTCCTGGAGAGAAATGGAGAAAGGATTGGACAGCACTGTAGAAATGTGTGGAAAAGCTGATGTCCCTTCCTACCTTCCAGCCATGCCTTAGCTTCTCAGTTTAAATGTAAAGGAAAACATCAGGTCTGCAAAACAAACACAAAAAAAGTCTCTACAGATTTGTCTCCTCTTTTTTTTGTTGAGTATGCACATTTCACTTCTACAGGGGGAATAACAGCTGCAATCTTTCCTCATCACAATTGCAAAGAAATGATCATCCCCTTTCGCTGCATTTCCTAACTCCCCCAGTTCCTCTTTCAGGTTTATGCCTTTTCTGTATGAAGTTCTCTTGGTGGCATGGAAATTAATTGAAATGAGTGTGACTAAGAGGGGAAGACCCAATAATGTCAGGATTTCAGTAGTAGCTCCTGAGTTGCGTAAGTACTATTTTTACAGTGATTGCAGACAATCTCATGAATCATTGCAAATGTACACAGCTAAACACAGGCTGTTTCTTCCCAAAGGCTGGGCCTTAGCAGTTAAAGATTGTACATCCATGGTGCATGGGTGCTAAGAATAACCAGCACATTTAACAGCGCCATGAGCTGGTGTCAGTCACAAACATGATGGGACCTGATCTACAGAGGTGTAGTGAAAGCACAGCACTCATTGAAACAAATCCACTGCAAGCAATTACATACTCCTGTAGCCTCCTTGGACTGCCTGCAAAATACCTCATCCCCATAGTCCATAAAAATGTCCCTGCCAGGAGTCTAGAGGCAAAAACATATCCAAATCCTCACCTGCTGTATCACTCCTTTCCTTTCTTTGTCTGTACATTATTTATCTTCCCCCTTGCCTTCAAGGGCAGCTGTAACCCTTAGAGGCCCTTATTTGAGGCAACTTCTGCACTCCACATACCACTTGTCCAATTTTCCTGTGGAGTCATTGGAACTGTCTTCTGTTCGCATGTCTTTCTGTCTGTAATGGGAATTTCTTCCTGAACAGAGATTGGCTCATTGTTCAGTGCCCATCTGCAGAATTAGTAGCCTAGGCTGTTTCTTCAGAAGGAATTAAAAAACAAAAACCCAACAAAAAAGAGAGAGAAAAAGCTATCCTCTTTACTACATGACAGACAGTAATCCTTATTAAGTTCCTCTATAATCTTTATTGCTGTCACTGCTTGCTTCCCTCTGCACTGCACTCCTTTCTTCTTTCTTTTAGTCTGAGCAAGCTGGGAGTTTTACCCTGGTGTGTTTCTTCATTCCCACTGACCTTGAGATGGCACACTTCATTTTGGGAGAGGCAATATTAATCAGTGTGGCTGCATGAGTATCTCTAATGCCTCATGGAGAAGGCTTCCTGTGCTTCCAGTCTCGACTCCTCTGGGGCCTCTTGGCCCTGTGGCACATTACATTGCCCTTACTTACCGCACTGTAGTCTCCGTGCTGTCTACAGTGACAGGATGCATCATGGCAATTTGATGACTGCAGTCCATTTAGGAGACGGACTCCAGCCAGGCAGTCTAGTTCATGCAGAAAGAAGCAGGCATGAAGCTAGTAAATGATGGGAACTGGGAAGCAGAAATTACATTATCTGGGACAGACAGGTATGGAGGCAGACGAGAGACTCACTTTCATACCAAGGCTATGCTTGGTCCCTTCCATATTACTGTGAGGGTTGTGAAGGCATTAATGGTTTCAGGGAACCATGAAATACAGGGTCAGACCAGACTGTGTGTCCATTCTCCATCTAAAAGGTGGGAATCAGTGACTCAGTGGTGAGAGACAGAGGAATGTCATTCTTGCACCATTCATATGGCTGCCAGGCTGTAGCTCAGAAGATGAGATTGCTTGGTGTCAGTTTTACAGTGTTGCAGTCTTCCTCCAGGCATTTGTGAAGCATAAGGGTGTATGCTCAGAACATTGCAGATTGAGAACGTGTTTCCATCGAGGTGCATACTTACAGTTTGCTGTTGCTCTTAAACCGGATTGGTTTCCTGTTTTTCATCTGATGGCTCTGGTTTTGGATGGCCAAGTGTGCTGCTCCTCTTGCACTGCCCATTTGTCTTTGTGCTGAAGAGCAGTGTAAGGACACACTCTGAAGATCCTTCAGTGTAAAGGTTAAAGTAGGTTGCAAATTGCTTCTCCTAACCCTATTATTAGGATTAACAGAAAGAGTTACCCATGAATCATGACAGATTGGGTATATTTTCTACAGACGATGTAGAGTTGTATTTATAAAATTTAAGAGGCTGTGAAGTCTCTGCAAGTGTGCCTCCTCAGCCAGAAGCAAAGGATTCTTGAAAGTAAATTGGAGTAGGATATTTTATTACTAACAATACATCTATTTCTGAAAACACTGTATGGCAATGTGGTAAAATATTTTGCCTTAAGAAGTACATGAATAGCCACAGGGAATACAAACTATCTTATATTTATGTATGAGGTAGAAATATGATAAGAACAATGCAACAGAGATGTGTATGTATGTTTACGATAATGTGTAATTGTACTAGTCTCAAATCATTGGACATATAGTGAATAAAACATGGGCTTCTGGGTTAGAGGGCTGGGGCACTGGGATTACCTGGGTATTAATATGTACCAATGCAGTATCTGATATGATATGTACAATAAAATAATGTCTCCAGCTTTGAGCCCCTCTTCCCATCTACATGTTTGCTTGAATTGTTTTCATTTCAGTAAATTTGAAGTAACGTCAAAATTTGAAATTCCATGAAAAAGAAGGTTGTAAACCTCCTCTCCAACCCTCTCCTCTGTGCCCTGCTGTCTCCAAAAGCTGGACAATACATTACATAAAGGGCACTAGGAAACAGAATGTAAAGACACGAGTGTTGATTTTATGCTTTTAGAGATGACAGTCTCAAATGTTCCATTTGTTGAAATTGCTGCTTTAATGAATCCCCTCCTAAAATTAAAGACGGTGAAGATGTGAGGAATGATAGATACACCTTAACTGTAATGTTCATTAACATTCAGACTGTATTCCTTCTTGGATCCCTGATAAATTAGCCAGTTAGCTATTCTTAATCTTACCTACTACTAATTATAGTAGCCTGGGCCCCGTAGGGACTGGGGATTTGTGGTAGGTGCTACACAAGGACAAAACTGTAGAAATTAAAGGCTTAGCAATGTAATTAAAAGCTATGTCCTCTCGTTCCTCCTCCAAAACAGCCCCTCAGAGGTGTAGGCTGGGGAGGAAAGCATGGCTGTGCGAAGTGGTTGGGCAGTGACCTGTGGAAAAATCTGTGTATTTCTGGTGGGAGGTGGGATCCTGCGGGTCCTTGAGAGGGTTCTGGCAGTTGGGGGAGGTGGGGAGTTATGCTGGAGCTGGGACAGTTTTCTGGGTTTAAAACCTTAACAATGGTGTCAGGTGGTCACTGTGTAGTGGAGGCCACTGGTGCCTGTGCCTGGTGCAAGCAGGGTGTTGCTGCAGAGCAGGGCCGGCCTGGTGAGGAGGCAGAGCCATCTGGAATGGCGAGTGAGTCACCTGCACTCTCTCTTTGTTGTCCTGCCTGGGCATCGGCCAAGGCACTCAGCCATTTTCTCTGAGGTGATCTGTTGAGATCGCAGCACAAGGAGGGCAGGCCACCTGCCAGGAGCCAGAGATTTTTTTTTTCTGCAGATGTCAGTCCTGGTCTGACTCCCAAGGGCAGGAGCCTTCATGGCTGTGTTGTTACTGCATGTATGTCACCAGTGTAGGGTCCCAGCAAATCTTGTGGGATGAGTGTTGCCCTCTATCTCAGCCGCACCTTCCCTGTGGTGGTAACAGCAGCTGATGGCAGGGAGGGGGGCCTGGCTGGTCCATATCACAGCCCCATAGCTGAGAAGGATGCCAGTTGTAGAGTCCCACTGCCACCATCCAATCTTTAGCCCAGCAATACCATCAGCCTCACTCCCTCCAAGCCTTAGTCTCCATTGCTTGCCCATTGCTGGGGCTCCTGAAGGTGCTGGGGTTGTGGCCATGTCCATTTGTCCCTGCAAATGTTTACCATTGTCTTTTCCCCTTGCAAATATGTGAACACTAACCTGAACAGCAATCCAACTGCTTTTCTCATCAAGAGAGCTGCACATCCATTGTGGTTTTGTCTGGGACAGAGTTAAATTTCTTCCTAGTAGCTATATAGTGCTTTGTTTTGTATTTAGTATGAGAACAATGTTGATAAAACACAGCACTTTTAGTTGTTGCTAAGCAGTGCTCTTGCTAAGTCAAGATCTTTTCAAATCCTTATGCCACCTGAGGGAGGAGGCTGGAAGTGCGCAAGAAGCTGTGATGACATGGTAGGGACAGCCCAATTAACCAAACAGATGTTCCATACTGTATGACACCACGTTCAGTATCTAACTGGGGGGAGTTGGCTGGGGTATGGCAATTGCTGTTTGAGAACTGGATGTGCATCAGTAGGTGGTGAAGAACTGTTTATCTCATCAGTTTTTCTTGGATTTTATGTCTCTCTCTTTTGTTATTTTCATTATTGTTGTTGTTGTTGTTATTATTATTATTATTATTACGTCCTTATCTCAACCCATGCATTTTCTCACTTTTACTCTTCTGATTCTCACACATACCACCTGGAGGGAAGAATGAATGGTGGCTATGTGATGCTTGGTTGCCATCAGTCTTATCAACATTACTCTTATACTAAATCCAAAATGCAACACTATATTAGCTACTAGAAGGAAAAGTAATTCTATCTCAGATGAAACCACCTCTTATCATTCACACCAAGTACAGCCATTCACCTAGGTGGCTGCTGTGTGCACAGAGCATAAGCTGCTTTCCTCCCTGTACCACTTGCCCTGATCTCACTCTGGGCTGCTTATGCACACAGCGAAATGCCTGCCTTGATGCACCAAAGGACTCCCAGCATTTGATGAAAGCACCTGGGGATTTACTGGCTTTGTACGTCCTCTGTGTTCTGCTTGAGGCAGAGACCAGGCAGGCTACCAGTGTCTGTGTCATGATTACACTGTATGGTCTGCTGAGGAAATTTAGCAAGATGGCAGAGGTTCAAGGCCACAAACACTGGAGAACACATACAACCTTTATGAGGTGGAGCCTAGTGCATTGCAATGCAGGTTGAGTGGGAGAATTTGACCTATGTCTTGCTCTATTTTTTCACCCTAGAGTATAAACACTTCAAGATGTGAATATTTCATTCTTCTGGAATGAGTGTGTTACAGACCAGATACTCCCACCTGTGCACCATGATGCCTTTGGTAGGTGAGCACTGGGGGGTTTGCACATCACACTTCATAGAGTGATGTTTTCTCCCTAATACCTTTTGTTGATGCCAAAATGATTTGGGAGATGTCAAGAAGAGAAACAACTAAACTCTTCGCTTACATGGCTCACATTAAAATTCTGTTCACTGGGGAAAAAAATTTTACTTACTGGATGAAGTCCACCTCTATGTCATGGTGCAAGGGAGTGTCTTGCCATTTTGCTGTGCTGGCACCCAGGGGTGAATCGCCTGCTTGGTGAATATAAAAAGAGGCTTTCTAAAATGCTGCTTATTGTGCTGTGGAAGAAAATTTATATCTCTGAATTTAAGGTGAGTCTGTGGTATTGAAAGTGTCAGGGACAATGATACATGGTTAGAAGTTCACAAAGTGAGAAAGTGTGCGAAAGACAGTAATTTAGTTTAATGTGCTTAATTTGTGGCATGTCAATGTATTTCATTATCCAGACATAGTCTACATAGGTTAGAAATCCCCTGGGGATGAGATAAATCAGGAGACTGCTTTCTTAAATGTCATCCGTGGGTACATCCACAAAGTGAGGCAACTGGTAATTCCTGGGTAATGTAGCACAAAGAAAAGCATGAAGTTCTCAGATTCTGAGTAGTAACTTGGTATCACTTCCCAACTGAGATTACTATCATGAAGACAGCAAGACACAAAGAGAGTTGGTGGAGCAAACTTCAGTGGAATACAACACTGAAATACCTTGAGTCAGCTCTGAGAAGTTCATTTGTGCCAGGGCTCTGCTGTAGTGTGCTCTATCATATCATCTCCTACTTGAATGTGAAATAGTAGGTTTCAACAGGCAGCCTCTTTCTTCATGGGATGTTACTCCATTTCAGTGGCTTTATATCGCTATGTACTCTGGAATTTCTGAAATGTTCTGGAGAACAAGTGATGACTGGTCAGAACTGATAATGGGATGGGTAAGGAAAAGAGCAGCACTTCGTGTTCAACTTCTTTTCTGGTACGCTTCTGGTACACTTCTGTGTGTGGTTAAGTAACAGGTTTGCCTTTTTCCTGAAGTGCTCTTACAAATATCAAGCAGCAGGTTGCCTTCCCATGACACATACTAATGCAGATTACAACAGGGTTTGTCAGTTATGTCACACAGTGTGATGTGGTGTGGTAACAGTACATGACAGTAAGACAAAATGCAAGACCCTATGTCAAAGAGTCTGTTTTCAAAACATAGCCTGCTTGTTACCATCCCGCGGTGCAAGAAACTTTTCACCCAGATGTCACATGCTCTGACGTTGTTCTGCCCCTCTGTTAGTATTGTATCTCCACAGCTTATTTGCCATGGCTGAGCAGGAGCTCCAGGTCCAAACAGCACAGGGAATGCTGTGAAACATGTTGACACGTGTCAACAGCATGTTTTTGCTACTTGCTCCTCCTCTCCTACAGCTCTGTCACTTTAAGAAGAAGCATGTTAAAAGCTCTGAATATTTTATTGGGTATTTTTCAGTAATCAGCTGGTCCCAATGTTGTTACTCCAATCTCACTTCATTTTGACAAGAAACACATGCCAAAGCCTAATGCTTATGAAAAAAAATGCCCTTAAGTCCCCCAGGAATAGCACAAGTTATTCTTCTTGAGGGACATCACTAGAGCAGCATTAGGATGCTGCTCTAGTGATGTCCCTCAGCTCTGTCCTGGAGGTATTTACCTCTGTGGGTAAGACTGCAATGCTAATTATAATGCCCCAGGAAATAAGATAATTGTGTAATAAGTTAAGGAATAGTACCCCTCAACCCGACAAACACTTTCCATTTCATCTTGCTACCTTTTCCAGGCAGGATCCAGCACTTATGTTTGTGTCTGAAGCACAGAATATAATGATGCCTTGAACCTAATTGTCCTGCCTGACTACATGTATTTATATCCACACAGTAAATAGATATAAATGTTTATTTATCTGTTTCTAATGACTTCATTTGTAATCACTTCCATTGCTTGCCAGGATGATGTACAATACCAATATTGCTTCTACTAAACAAACATAGGTAGCAGTGCAGAAAGGTGCTGTAAGTAGAAGCACACCTAAGGTCCTCATGATCTACAAGGGTGAAGATAGGCTTGAAAGAAGGATTAAATATCTAATTGACAACATAGACATTGAAGATCTTTTTTTTTGTTGTTGTTGTTTTTGTTGTTGTTTCTGGGCACTGCCATTACTACCATTTCTGACAGAAATGTCTCCGTAGCTTCATTACTCTTACATTTATATCTTTGGATAACTCTGTGGAGAAAGCAGTCCATTGTTTGCTTCTTCATTAATGAGACTCACAAGGTAGGTGTACTTCCATCTGTCTCGCTGCGGTGGTCCAGTTTGAATCTGAAAACCATATACGAAACCAGATGCCCTCAAGATTGGAGAAGATGAGTTTTGGGGAGCACTTACAGCACGTGGGAAGCCAGAGCTCAGATCTGCTTTTGGCTGGCTGTAGAACACGTGCGTATGAAAGCAACCCTGTGTGCACAGGGACTTGGTGAGTCATCATGAATGTCTTTGGATGGTGGGCTTTTGCGTTGCATTTAAAAATATTATTTGTAGCAGGGGCTGGAAAGTGACTGTCCCAGATGTTGGTATTGGTAAACCAGCCATTTAAGTACAGTCACAATAAATTCTCAGTGAGACTTCACTATTGAAGTCTCATTGCTAGAGAAGTGCAAGCTCAGACATTAAACAAACTCATCTACTCATTTCCAGGAAACTGGGAGGTACGTAAAGCTATCAGGCTTCAGGTCTTCAGCTGCATCCAGATATTCCTGCGGTTGAGCCACTCAGCTGGAAAGTGTGACAGGACCTCCATCTCTTTCTTACTTTCTTTGCTGATGGAGATCTTGAACCCCGTCTTCCCAGGCCAGGGTGGATCTCCATCCTGCAGCCATGCTGTGCATAGTGCCTGCAGAACGGGCACGGCGCCAAGGCAAGAGTCCCACTCCACAGGCAGCGATCAGGGCACTGCCTGGAAGGAAGTTGAGTTCCTGCGCGGCGGCCCGGCAGGAAACCTGCCCGTTGCGGGGTTATGGACACCCCGCGCTGGGTGGGATCAGGGCCTGACACATGGTGGCAGCGCAGAGCTGGTTCCGCTGCGGAGGGAGCCCCGGGCTGGGCGCGGTGGGCTCCCTGGGGAGCTGCTCCTCGGAAGAAGGCCTTGGGCTGCTGCCTGTGGGTTGGAGGAGGTGATCTGGGAAGGATGGACTCAGGGAAGCCAGAGTGCTCCGGTGATGGCCAGGGCTTCCTCAAGCCAACCCTTTAATAAGGGACCAGAATAAGAGCGTGTCCCAAATTCCTGAAGCACGGATCAGACAGTTCTTTGTGAACATACAGAAGACTATCAGATGTCTTGCTATTGTTTTCCCATCAAACAGAAAAGTAAGTGTGACTGCACGTTCCTAGAAGCCACTTGAGAGATGGCAAAGGTGACTGGGGAGGTTAATTCTACTTCCCTAGAGCCACTTGTGGGGTGGGAGCCCACACTGTACTTCTTAACTAGCTACAGGGACCTCCAAGCTCACTGAGCAAAGGCATCAGAAGTCCTAAAGAGAGAGTTTCTCTGGGAAATGTGGTGTGGAAGCACTTGTGTGATGTGGGCAGTAAAGGACACTTTAGAGAGCAAGCGAGATGTTGGGCTTTGTGCTATGGGGTTTGGCCTTTTCATGCTACAGAGACTTGGAGCTGCTGTTGCCAGAGGGAAGCTGGGACATTTTGCTGCCTAGGCTTTCTTGGAAGATGTAGTTAGGACTATGTAAGTGGGCAGTCATGCTGTCTTTTGTCTGACAAAAGAGATAAGTAAGATGATGCATTTGCTGAAGAAGAAATTTCAGAATGGTTTGCTACAATGTTGAGCAGAGTGGTAGTGGGGTCCAAGTCTTGGGTCAGATTCTGGTCAGGGGTGTCAGGATGTAGCCACTTATAAATGCTTTGTAGAGGAAGATTTATTTGGAAATACATCAGCCTCGGTGAGATGGAAGAATAGGCACTGTTTGTTGATTTTTTTTTACACTAGACAGTGTTGGAAATATTAAAAGTTAAATATATTTAAACCTTCTTGTTTGCCTTTTGAGTGGCAAGAGCTACTCCAGTAAAACCCCCAGGTTCTTTGATAACCAGGGATTCTGATAAATAACCAATTAGCAAGATAACAGAAGGTGGGTTGCTTTTTTTTTAAATGGGTCCAGTTTCTGCCTGTCATGAGGAAAAATCCAAACCAAAAGAGAAAGATTATGTTTCTGCATGCCTGAGATTAGATGTTACAGTTATCAATTCTGTAAAATGTGTAAATATGAAGGGAAATAAAGATCAAAACCATACTGCATTAATCCCAGTTGTGTCTACAGCGGGAGAACCCATCATACTCTGACCTTTTCAAATCCTGTGAGACAAGAAACTTCCCCAAAATGTTCCCACTCATTTCACAGTGGACACTGAGCAGTTATCAGGTATTTCCTTGAGAAAGTAGGGGTTTATGCTGGATTAAATCTGGCAGACTGAAGCTCCAGTCCTCCAAATTGCCTAATCCTCTCCATTTTACAATCTGAACAGAAAAAATTGGCAGGTTTTCCTACCAGCTGTAGTGCTACCTGGTTATCAGTTTTACAGTGCCTCGAATTTGACAGAGAATTAGCTTCAAGCGGGCACCACTTGAATGGGTGAATTTTAGTCTGCATAATTTTATTATTCCTCTTACTATTGCAATCAAAGACATTAGCATAGAGGGCATACTTTGAAGAGGTTATTACTGAGCACACATCGTTTGCTTAAATCCTCAAATCTTTTTTATGTAGCTACGGAGAGAACACTTTCATGAGTTTGAAGACTTTTTCTTCTGGCTGTTTTTCATTTCCAAGGAAACAAATAAGAATGACTTTGAAGAGTTGATTAGCCTATGAGCTAATTTATGGATTTTTCATAGTCTAGTTCTTTTGAGCCTCTTGTGTGGATCTGTTTTTGTTTTATTTTTTTGAGTAGGACTGTAGATTTCAGTCAATACAGACAGGATTTTAAAGTAGCTTAGCACTGACTGCACTGTTCTCCTCAAGTCTAACGGGAGTTTTTGCTGCTAATTCTAATGAAAACAACAACAAAGGCTCTTAAAAGTCTGATTTTTCCTGCTTGTTGAACCCCGTGGGTTCACATAGGAGATTTATTTAAAACTCTTTTAATGAAAGAACAGACCATGTTCTATCAACAGAAAGTTGGCACTAAGATGTTTGATGGCAAAATCTAGGCCAGGATATTCAGAGGAAATGCTTTGCACTGAATAGTGGGGAGAGGGAAGGGCTGTGCCAAGGTGGTCCTGAAAAGTCCTGATGCTTCAGTTTCTGCAGGTGAACACAGGCAGAAGTGCCCAAGGACTGACATACAGGATGTGTAACAGCCTCTGATCACAGTAGCACTTCATAAGTTTTTCAGATTTGCTGTTCTTTGACTACACAGTACCTTTGGAAGACAACTAGGATCAAGACTCCAATAAAATGCATTTGGAGAAAGCTTGATGGTGTTGTCTAGAAAGCAGCTAGTGAATATTGCAGATATACTGGTGCAGCATAACTCTGACAAATGACAGCTTTATATTCAAGGCCATCCCGTTCTTCTTGACTCAGAAATCTGAATCCTAGAACTATATCTGTATGATCAGGTGGTTGTCTTTAAGTTTTATTTTGTTGTTACTATTTTTTAGTCTTAATGAGAAAGGTTAGTTTGGGAGCTTCACTCCAGGAACAACTCCAGACTGACAATCCTGGGAGCACATAGGTGTGTCCTTCTGGAATCAGACTGAAATGTCTCGTTTAAAACATCTCATATTCAATTAATTTCTGCTGAACATAGAGCTTCACCCATTAGAATCTCTCCTCGGTCTCTGGCAGACTGCCTTACCTTTGAGAACTTACTGTCTCTATGTTCAGTGAGTGAACACGGGGTTGTCTCACAAAAAGTTTTGCCCACCTTAATAATTAGAAGAACCTGAACCTTAGAGAGCATTTTAGTTATTCCCTTTCCCCTTTCCCTCCCTGTTTCTTTCTTGTCAATAATGTCAAAGAAGGCAATCAAGGGCACATCAGAGCAGAAAATCTGCACCATTTTTTGTTCTTCATGTCTTGATCCTTATAATGCTATTTTGAATGCTGCATGCCTAATGTGGTGTTCTAGAAAACTAGTCTCAGTCAGACTGTGAGAAAAACAGCACTGGTCCTACCACTGACCCACTGGATGGCTTGAAATAATTTGGTACTCACTTTCTCATCTGCAAAATAGGGAAACTAATTATTTACTGACCTTGCAGGTCTGATGCAAGATGACCCTCTCTGTTGGGCTCTATTCAGATAAAGTGCTGTGGTCTGGCTGGCAGCTTGCTGTCTCATTGCAGCCCCAGGGTACTTTTACCCTCTTTTTCTCCTCTTGCATGTGGACAACTCTTTGAGGCTTCAACACAGCAGCAGCTGCTGCCCCTTGTTTTGGTGGCAGCCCTTTACCCTGCAGGCAATGTATTAGCTTTTTCCTTTGGTTTGTCCTAGCTGGCCCAGGAGGGGGAATTTGTGTATATCTGCCTGGCTAAAGGTAATGCAGAGGATCTGAAGTCTGTAAATGCTGAATAACTAAAAAAAAAAAAAAAAAGAGGAAAGGGGAAAATGAGGTACATGATTTTTAAGACAACGAAAATGTGGTGCAAAGGAAACATCCTTCATGGTTTTTGGTTTCCTTAAGTATCCTGGTACACTGGAACCACAAACTATAATACAGAGCGTGACGCAAAGTCAACCAAACAGATAAATTGATGTTACAAATCCAAGACAGGATATGTCTGATTATGCTTTTCAACTTAGCTGATAGAGTTTGCTCTATTTATGGCTGAGTTGCTCTGTACAGGAAATTGCTTCCTGTACACACCATTCTTAATAGATTTTTAAATTCGTGGCTGCTCTAGGAAAGTGGATTATAATACAACAGATTATGCATTTTTCCACAGCTTTTAAGGAGCAGCCTTAATGATGGTTGTTGTTGATGAGAGCAATACAGAGCGTTCGTGCAGCAACCACCTTGAATAGCTTAGTGTTGAAAGGTTTAATTTTCCGTTTAATAATAGTGAAACTAGTTAATACTAATTTTATACAATCACTTCCTAAGCTTCTTAGAAAGCATGCAGTCATGGATTTAGTCTGTGCCATGGGGGAATGGCATACATCATGTGGCTCAGAAAACCTCCAAGTTATTAGAGCTATGTGTAGTATTTTACATCCTGCCTCAGATTCGCTTTGTAAGGCCTCTTATTCACGGGCAGTGATGACTTGCCCGGAGATGGCTGCAGTGATTCCTGCCACCGGCTGTCTGCCCCACCTCTCTCTCGGAAGTCTTTATTTGCTCTGTGGAGGTGGCTGAGCTGTTTGGGAGACATCTGTTGAACCAGCATGGTTTGCAGACTAGTAATATCGACAGAAAAAACTGGCACCATCTTTGGTTCTCCTTAATACATGGAGCTGTAATTTGCAGTGGTTCAATTACTGCCACACTAGCAGCTGAGCTTTCTCGAAGCAGGGGCAGGGCTCAGGGGTGAAGATGGGAACCCCTACAGCTGTCTGCTGCTGTCCCTTTTAATCAGCCAGATACCCAGAGCTGCGCTGGGGCTTGTAAACATGTGTGGCAGTTCCTACTTGTATTCAACCATCTCTTTTCTCAGTCTGACTTCCCACCTTGCCCTACAAGACCCTGCAGGTGTTTATGGTCGCATGGCATCCCATGGGGACTTCCATGGGAAGGAGGTAGTTCTGCCTTTGGCACAAGGAACCCTGTGGGGCACTGGGGCCTGGGGAAAGATGAAATATGCTTTCTTGGATGGGGCAGGACCAAAGCCCTACATGTGTCACATTGAAACCTGCTTTTGAGGTTTCTGTGGTAACTTCTTCAAAAGCAAATGTCAGAGAGTAATATTAGGTTGGGGATTTCACAATTCACTCTTACCTAAGATGCCCAGCCAAGGGGCAGAGTCAATACTGTGTTATTTAACCAGCTTATGTGGGACATGCCAGCCTGTTACTGGTTCATGGGAAACCGTTTGCCCCCCATGGCTGTCTTGCTGGAGCTGCCCATAATCAACACACAAGACTGCCTTGTTGCTGAAAATGACATTTTTCCCTTGCATATCACTCAGGGTCTGATGATCTTTTGTGAACAGCTTGCACTTCTGCCTGCATTTGGTCTCAACAGCAAGACAGAGCATCGTGTTTGCTATCCAATCAGACAATAACTCATAGCTGCTTAAAAAAAAAAGGAAAAAAAAAGGGAAAATAAGATTAATTTTGAGGGCTTCAACAACTCCTTCTTTTCACTGGGGATGTTTTTCCCATCTCTTTTTGGGTGCCATTGAGGGAGATTTTTCGGAGAAATGTGGCTGATGTCCTAATTGTGTCCGTTGAGGCAAGGACCAAAAATTGTCCATGTGGGAAGAGCAGGCCAGGCTCACGCTCAGTTGTGGTAACCAGCCTTGTCAGCCCCAATTACTGCCTTCCCAAGGGCAGTTTGTTGGAGGGGCAGCCTCCTTCTCCTATGGATGTGCAACCTGTCTGAACCTTCCACTCTTCCTGATCAGATCAGAGGAGGAGTGGGAGAGGGCATTTAGGGGTGGGCTGCCTAAGTTTTTGTGTGGTCTGAGAGGGGATGTGCAAGTAGAGAGGGATTTTTGGCAGAACAAGTGAGCGGGGCTTTACTGGCTCTGGTTGCTGAGAGTGGTAGTGACTGCTCTGGTGTCAAGGCTGGGAGTCAGTGGTTGAGGGGAGGATATGTGAGATCTAAATCATGGAGAGTGTGAGGAGACAACCACGACATTGGAACAGGACAAGCAGGGGGCTTAGAGACTAAGGCACACTGTCTCAGGCTTTGTTTGGCACCCCTGCTTAGTTCCACAGCCTTGTCTCTTCTTGGCTTTGAAGCAGGATGCACACAAAAGCCTACCAAGAAGTTCCCATCCTTTTATTTTTTTTTCCCCTGCAGGAAGCAGAGCAGTCCTAGTTGCATATTCAGTAGTAATTTACATGGTTTTGGTTAGTTACACAAGATATGTGGAGTTTCTCTTCCCCTAACTTGAATGTCTTGCACAACTAGTCAGCATAGTGTGAATTGTCAGTGTGACTTGTCAGCTTTACAATCAGGACTACCAACTGCAGTTTGCCTTGACAAAGGAGACAGCAGAAATATAGGGGGGGTTGAGAACAGGCAACAAAAATAATTAAGCACGGACAGACTTCCCTCAGGAAGAAACTGAAAAGAATAGGAGTACTCAGAGAGCAGATGACTAAGAGCTATACAAATTAATGAATGGGATAGAGAAAGTTGGGGGGGTGGTGGTGGTGTTCCTGTTTACCCTCTTGAGCTATAAAAGAACAAGGCAACATTCAATTAAAGGGGAAGTAAAAAGTATCAGGTGACAAACCCACTTTGCTTAGGATGGCATTGAGTTGCGTTTGAGGAGTCTGTGTCACCACTGAGTGTGGATGGAGCCTTGAGAACTTGTAGGCACTTAAGTTGATGAATCCACAGTGCGGGTTATTTTAAGGAAATACTTGTTTACATGGAACATGAGGGTAAAAATAGGAGATGGTATGTGTTTGAAAGCATTAAGATTTCTTTTTCTAATTGCTAGTTTCATGAATGCAGGGTAAAAGTTTCCTTTGTGGACAAATAGATAAATTTTGAGCATTTTTGAGCACTCTACTGCAGCAGAGTGCATTTTATTGCTTCCAGCAGTTGTCTGCTACTATCTGACAGTTATATGGTCATTTAAAATGACATTTTCCTTTGTGCTAATTTCCTGCTATTAGTCTCTTAGTATGGGGTGTCTGATTATTGTCTCCCTTGCTCACAGCAGGTATAAGCATTTCCATTACAGGGACTGAGAGCAGAAGTTGTAAGAACACAATGAAAGGCTGATGAACACTCAAGAGAAAGACTTCTCTTCCACAGAGAATATTCATAAAACAAGAGACAAAGGGTGAAAAAAAAGCAAAAAGCATCTAACAGCTAGTATTATAATCATGCTTAGAGTCATAGGTTGAAATTGTAGCTGTACTGGATACCTCAGATCTATGGGAATGTTCTGTCCCAGTGAACTAAAATGCTACCCAAACCTCATCTGAAAAGTTGGGTCACAGCAACCAACTAATCTTAAATGCAGCAGACGATACCAAGGCTCTCTATTACCTGAATCAACTAAAACTTGAATTCTTTGAGTTATTCTACAGTGTCTTGCACAAGCATGATCTAATGCCTAAAGGCTCCAATTAGGAAAGGGAATACAAAGAGCTGCTTGACTTATTGAGATGGTACTCGGCTACCAGAGTAAATATGGGTGAGGTAGAAACAAACTGATTACTAACTACATGGGAAGATAAAGGACTTGGCAGAACTGGATTCGTGCCCAAACCAGCCTCAGTAATGAGAGAGGGTAGGTTTTCCTTGCTTGTGTGGTGGCCACATGCTGACATATAATCACCACAGAAACTCACTGTGTGCTCGCAGGGCTTTAGGACAGTTCTTCTGGGACTAGAGGTCATGCCCCAAGTGGGTTACAAGTAGCGTCCTGACTCAACAGACACTAAACTGTTTGGATTAATATTTAGAGTAATGAGAATGTCAGAAACTGAGTTACAACAGGGAAGTACTTGAGAACTGCTGTGTGAAGAGCTTTGCCCTGTAAGGTGTTGCATACCTGGCATACCTGTCCTAGTAAAGTCAATGAAGACATACCTGTACACTGAGTTGAGCATGTGTTTAAGTGCTTCACAGGTTCATTGCCAGTACACAGAGTCAAGAGTGAAGTCTTGGGCAATTTCTGGTGCTTCCTCCCCCTCCACATTGAAAAACCTTTGGATTAAGTGAAGAAAAACATTATCCAAAAAGCTCCCTATGGAACTATATAATAACCAGTACTGACCTTAGCATTGGTCTGAACATTTCAGACAGCTTACAAGATTGTATAGCAGGAAAATATGCAATAGCCTGAAACATCCTGACATTAGTAGGGGGTGAGAGCCAATTGGAAGTGTCAGGGATATGCTCTCTCCCTATGGTTGCAGTGGGGCTATAATGAAAGTGATATTTGGCCTAAAGATGCTAAAGACTATATTTTCAGAGTAGCTGCTTTAATCCTGAAATGTGACAAGTGATTTGACTTTCAGAGGCACTGATCCTAACAGTTGTGTTTGGAAGATAGGGAATGTTTTGTAATGAGGCACTGAACCTAGAAGCTGTATCTGGAAGGTAGAGAATGTTCTGAAATTTTTAGGGTCAGGAAGAGTCAGACAGACAATCTCATCTCGCTACTTGAAATGGTCCATACCATTTAACTTAGAAGTTCTTTTGGATGAAGGAATTCTTTGTGTAAGCAAACATGTCAGCACTTAACAATACTTGCTAGTTTTTCAGTTCGTTAGTGCCTACAGTCAACAGAACTGATTCTTTTGATGGTCAGATTAAAAACAAGGAGGTAGTTCTTCATGATGTTTCTCTCTCCAGTGCATGCAGACAGTGTTCAGGTTTTCCACACTTTCTTCTATTTACAAGATACATTTTCTAGTTTCCAGGCTAAGTCCTTCATGCAAACTCTTCCTACCTTTTTGCTTCCTGTGTCCTCTATGCCCAGCTCTGTGTCCTACCACAACTGTAAAGCCTTAAATTAAACCAGAAGAAAGCATACTTGCAAATGGTTGTAAGAAGCAGGTGAAACTGGATTAGAAAGTTCAAATGGAGTAGAAGACCACAAGGAAGATTTCTTCAATCAATATTTGATGATCAGGTTACTTTTTTGAGGGAAAGACTTTGTGAATGATAGGCTTATTTTCTACCATTTGTAAATAAATCATGACACTTAACTAGACCTTCAAAAATGCAAGTCCTTTTCTGTTTGTATGCCCATGGTCAACTAAGCAGCAATCTCATTTATTTATCAGACTACTTCAACTTCTAAGTATTGCTCTTATTTTTCTCATTACAGTTCCAAAATTACATTCATATTTGGCATCTCCTCAATTTTCTAAGACTTCTTCTACCTGTATCAGAACTCTTATCATGAAAATGGAAAGAGAATCCACTGTGCTGACCAGAGGGGAAAAAAAAAAATTACAGTATTCTTAGACTTATTACTCCTGGTTGCAAAATTAGTGTTCATTTGACTATTTTTATTACCTTATATTGTGTATATGGCACATGGCTCAGAAAACTGACATAATGAAGACCTTATTATGTACTTGAATTTAGATGTCAGTCCAAATTTTGTCAGTACAAACAATGCTTACAAGCAGATGTATATCCTAGGATTTTCTGGGTTATATTTTTGAATGCTTGATTTCACAGCATGTGTCCAATCTTCTGATGTGTGCTTAAAAATCAGGAGTTACCAGGAAAAGAGATGATATTACATTAGCAAAATGTGATGCAGCAGACAGATCTTGTAATAAAAAGACCTTAGTCAGAGCTGAACAGCACGTTCAGTGCTGAATCTTTAGATTCTCTTTGTGCTTATCTGCCTTGTCACTGCCCTCCTTACAGGTCACAAAAATCTAGGTTCTGCCTAAAATTTAATACTTTTTCTCCTGTTGTGCTCATCACACTGCAGTATAGCTGCTCCAGAAGGAATCAAATGAAGAAAATACATTGTTTGGGGTTGGGGTTTTTTTAATTTTTTTTTTTGTTTTGTTTTCTTGTGTGTGTGTGTGAACACTTTTATGTTATTGTTACAATTATCTAAAACCTTTGTCCATTAGCAATCTGAATGAATCTCCTATTTGAATTTGACTCCTGAAAGCATCAGCCCCAGATTGATGTTCTGTACCTGTTTATCTGCTGGTTATCTGTGTCAGTTTATTTCCACTGATGAACCTGTGTGAAAGCACTTGAGTTGAGCAGCATGAGCACAAGCACCAGAATGGAAAGAGTCGTGATGGCCTTGATTCCCTCTCCGAGGTTTAATCTCGAGGAGATGTGACTAAGCCATCATGGGAGTGTGACAGAGGATATATCCATGTGTGTCACAGGGAAGACTTCTAAGACTAAACTAGACAAAGTTGAATCTTTTAAGTTAGTGGGAGGAAGAAATAGAGGTGAAGTTACTTCTGACTCCCCACACAGTGTGCTTAAAGTTATTAGAGAAGACCTTGGTGTTTAATTTTTGGAGAGTGAAGTGAAGGTGAAGGAAGGTAGACCTGGTGGCGGTAGGTTAATGGTTGGACTGGATGATCTTAAGGGTCTTTTCCAACCTTAACAATTCTATGATTCTATGATTCTATGAATCCCACCCATGGGGACTAGACTAGGCTCCTGTACAGCAAACGTGACTCAGAAACGTAACGGGCTCAGCGCTGTCACATTTGCTGAAAGCAAAGATGCTGTATTGCATTCTGGGGATTTTGCTTATCTGGAATATTTCTCAGAGCTGCAGTAACTTATTGCAGCCCACAGTAACAAACTGCTGTTTTTCTGAGGAAATCTGAGCTTGTGCAATTCAATTCTAACAGAAAGTGTATTCAAGGTTGAGACAGTGCAGACTTCCCATGCACCCAGAAAACCTCTTGCAGGCCACTGAATGTTAGAAGATGGTTTATAACTTCTTTTCTGGGTACCTTATGTAAATGGAAAGGTTCACAAAATCATCTGTCATGACAGTATATGGGCCTCTTTCTTGAAATCCAGCTACTGCTGGCTGCCTTCATACCACAACTGGAAAATCAAGTCATACAAACAAAATGGTAGAAATGATTTCCAGTCTCTTGATTTTGCTCCAAAACTGAAAGAAGTTCCATCCTGAGGACTGTCTTTTAGTGTATCATTAGTAGTTGGCTTCTTTAAATTCCCCTAGGTGGGCAGTTGCATCATTTAAGCATTAAAACTCTTCAATTTATATCAGGCTGATTCTAAGCTGGGTTAAAGAGTTCATGCTAATGAGAAGCAGCCTTTCTCTTGAATTCAGGTGAACAAGAGTGAGGGATGACAGAGCTGGGAGAGGGAAGTGGATTCTCATGGAGATGAGAGTCAGGCAGTAAGTTGGTATCAGAGCCAGGACCAGAAACACGTTCCTAGTGTACTAGATCAGACTAGTCACAGCTTCTCCTGTTGTCTTGTGGGCTGGAAAGAGAAATTTGAAAGAGGATGGAAAATGGAGAAAAGTGACTTACCTGCTTCATTGACTTTACTAATAGAGTTGTGGGTTTTTTTTTGTTTGTTTGTTTGTTTGGTTTTTTTTCTAAAAAGTAAAATAGTTTCATTAACAGTAGGGGAGAAGGGAGAAATAAAACATTTACAACGTTTTCAGCCTAATGTTGTTGAGGATGTTGCAGTTTGAAAGCATGTGTAAGTAGAAAACACAAGATGCCAACACTTGTGTTCACCAGCATTTCTCGCAAAATCAGCTGACTTAGCAGTTTCTAGTGGCAAGTGTTGCAATGGCCAGAGACTCTCATTTCTCTGTGAAATATCTCTGAGGCCCTTTGGGCTAACTCCTTATGTGATCATAGACATTGTATTGCCTAACTGTCAGACACCCTGCTGTCTCGTGGCATCCCCAGCCCAGGGTTAGGCATGCAGACATCCTTCCCATACAAAGTTGGAGGAGCCTTAAACCTCTAGCACAGGGTTTAGCTCTCATTTGCTGGGTAACCCAACAGTTAGGCTCCTTAAATGGATTTTCTGCTCCCAAGACAATCCTGATACAGACTGTGTGTGACTAAGACCTCTTCTGTTGTTAGAACTTGTCACACAGTCCTTTCCCATTGAGGAGAGGGGCATGTCTTCTCACTGGTACCAAGATATTCAGAGCTTGGTCCATCATTTGGGAGGCAAGACACCTGTTTTCTTTCTTCTTCTTCCTCTTAAGTTGTTGGAAAAGGGAGCAAATGCAGGTACCCCAGTTCTAAGGGCAATCATCTAGGTATGGCTTGAAATGGGATGGTGATAAAAAAGATTAAAAAATCACCTTCTCATTGCTAGCCTTCTGTACGTGGCCTGGCTGTGAAGTTGTGCCTATGTATAGAGTACACCTACAGTATACCCATTAGTTTGGTACCTTGGAGACAAGGGGGAGAATATCTAGGTTCAATCCTGTCCAGACAGGATTTGGGCATAAGTTAAGATGCTATCATATCGAAAAGCTCGATAGTGTCAGAAGCAAGAGGTTGCTTCTGGCATGAACTTGGTTGCCTGTAGCTCTAGATGTCAGCTGAGCAGGGTTTTTGAAGATCTTAGTGATAGTCAGATGCCTTCTGAAGACCTGCTGAAAATAAGCCTTTTCTGAGTCACAGCCTCCTTGTCCAGTCTTGCCACTATGTTAGTTCATATTGCAAATAATAAATTAAAGTCTCATTTGGTACTAGCAAGTTCTGAAGGACAAAATATTAATGTCCTAATCTGAACAGAATGAATTCCTTTCAATAAAATTTAAAAGGCTGTAGATTTTTTTTTCTACAACATTAACTAAAGGCTAAAACTATTTCAAAACCTGAGTTGCTTGTAACATGATGCTCTTTTAATGGAGAAAAGTAGTTCTACACATGGCAGGACAACTGTCTCCTCTGAGATGTTTTGGTTTGTGTTTTTTTTCCTCAAAACAGAAGTGTTCTGGACTGGGTAAATGAGAAGTACCCTGAACTGTTTACTTCTGAAGTGTACTGTATGTTTATGGTCAAAAACTTTTGACAGCAAAGATATTGAGGGATCAGGAAAATGTATGAGGTCTTTTCTTCCTTTTTGGGCAAGAAAGCTGCGTTGCATGCATAGAAATATACTGTGTACTGTTGTCCTTCAAGGAAACAGGCAATTGCATTTTGACTTCCCTCTGCTTTGTGTGGTCCTTTATAGGAGTGCAGAAAGGATGGACCATCATTTTACTTGTGATGGCACAATATTCTATCTCTGTGGTGCACAGCTGTAAATGGTACCATCTGGTCCAGGACAACAGAAGGCTGGACAGTCCATGTGGAGTGAGCTGGAGCTGAAAAAGCGAGCCTTTACTCTGTGAGGAGGTATTAATAAAATGTAGGGTGCAATGGGAACGGAGCTGGCAGAGGAATGAAATCTTTAAGGAAGTTAATGACCCACCTACCCCTACATGTGAACAGTTTTAAAAGTGATATTTATGCTAAGGTGCTGGTTTGTCCCTGCTATTGTGCAATACCACTACTTTATGGCCCTCTATTATCTGAAAGCTGAGTGTGATTTCAAGAGCTTTAAAACTGGAAAGGGTCCCTAATGGGTGAAAAAATATAGAAGAAATGTCAAACTAATGAAATTCACTAGGGGATGTCAAGTCTAGTGTGGGCTGTCCCTCTGGAGTGAAGTACCTGACCTAGTAGGTGTGTTGTTAGTCAAAATGGAGGAAGAAAAGCACAACTTCTGCGCCTTAACAAAGAGGAGCACTGTTAATCTAGGCATCATTTAGGACTATTCACTAATGAAGATTTATAGTATCCAGTGGTGGTACTCTGGAGGGACTAAATAGAAACATCTACTCTAGCCTGGCCCACTGAGATCATGGAGGTGGTGGGAACATTCTCCCTGCAGAGAGTTTGTCTAGACCATTTCTCAACTGAAAGAGTAAGACTCGTGTTTGATTACCCAAACCTGTCAGCTGATGGAAGCTCCAGGATATTCCAGGGAGATTGCTGGCCACCATTTCATACATAATTTGTTGTCCAATTCATACACCTTTTCCTTAACTGCACAAACAATATTCTATACTTGTGGGAATAAATATGCAAATGGAAACTGTCTACAGGAAAGCTCTTGTTCTGTTGCTGATTTATTTTTTTGTAAGAAGAAAGCTAGCAAGCTTCTGCTCTTGCAATCCTAACTCTGTAACATTCAGCTGATTTGAGCCAGTTGCACCTGATTTACATCCATATGAATGAATATGAGTATCAGGCCCTGGTTGAGAATTATGTATTTCCACTGCACCACATTACAAGAGTCCTTAATTCCTTGATCCTAACCCTGGAATGCAAGGAAGACTCGAAGTCTGGCAAAGGTTGCAGCCAAATGCAGTGTGCTTCTATGTTCACACCCTCCCTAATTATTACTCTTTAAAAAATAATAATAAAATGCAAATAGCTTACACCTGGTAAAGCTGGAAAGGCAAAGAAAAGCAGGGAAGAACCCAGAGGTTGTGGGAGTGCTGTTGTTATTATTTTTAATAAGACGAATACACACCTGTCTAAAAGTTCTTCAAACATCGTCTGCTATTGCTTTGGTATCCCCTGTTAATACTCTGAGGTAATGTCCTCTGGTTGTGTTACTTAATTGAACAGATGACGGGGGGTGGAGGAAGCCGTGCAGGGAAACATGCTAGAGATAGAAAAGAATTCCCACCCACGCAGTAGGCATGTACTGTAATAATGGAATAATTATGTGCAGTTTGTTTATAGCTGTCTTCCCCTAGCATCGATGCCTTGGGCTAGAAGTGAAGCAGGACGGGTCCTGCAATCAGTTTTCACAATCATGTTTTCGCCGCAATTTCTATTTTATTCCCCATTAGAAAGCAGAGCATGTCTAGAGCAAATGCAGTGGCTCCAGCCCTTCAGGATACTGCAAATTTCCTTGAATTTGGGGAGGAAGGGGGTGTTTGTGAGCGTCTGGTTTGGATCTGTCCCATGACCTGCGGACCCAGAAATTTGTAATGATGGTTCTCGCTCCACACTCCCAATCTGCCCAGAGTTGCTCAGAGACGGGTCAGTCTTGGCCATGAGGCATTTGCCAGGCTTTTCAAATAATGAGTTCTGGGCTGTGGATAAAACCCAAAGCCAGATGGCTTTGTGTGGAGGAGAGGGCTAAGTAACTGTTAGTGCAGTGGGCTGTACTTGTACCCATTCTTGGTGCCTTTGAAGCAGGTTAGAAATTGTTCTTGTGGATTCTTCCTGCCGCTTGTTAATAAAATTAATCAAGTCCTGGCTTTTGTGTTTCATCATGCACTCTCAAAGTGCTGATGGTAAAATTCTGATGATTTTCCTTCTGCTGCCGCTCAATTTATTAGAGGTTTCTGTAGTCTTCATGCAGCTGCCATTTTGTGTTAGGTCAGCTGCAGTCTGCAATATACACAGCATTTCTTTTCAGCTGGCATTTAGGAACACATTTCCATACAAACGGAGTATCCACATGATGAACATTATCTTTCTCTTGCAGAAGGCTGCACACCATGCCTGTGCAGTCAAGAAGAGAAATGGGAAGTATTCACAGATTAACTGTAGGGAGGTCAATAAACAGACGCAGGACCAGGAAACAACTGGAGAACTCCCAAGATAATTTTTTACATGGTAGCCACACCTGCTTCATTGGATCTGTCACACAGGTTATGAACTTTGGCAGCAAATGGTTTATTTCATATGCATTTGTGCAGCATGTGACGCGGTGAGGAGCTTGACTGGAGGTTTTGTGACAGTATCTTGGAAACTCAGACCAACCTGCAGATGCTAGCTAATGAAATATCTCTACCCCATTTATGTGCAGAGTAGACATGAATGTATACACCATGTGCTGGATTTGGAAATGCCTTGGAAATTCAATAGAGTTGTTATTTAGGGGGTAAGAGAAGTAATAGCCATGAGCTGACAATGAACAATGTAAGAGGCAGCTGTTAGCATCCTCTTACACTTGTGGCAGACATATCCCTTTCCTGAGGATGTTACAAGCTGGAGTGCTAATTTAATCAGCTAAAACTGTTGAGAGGAGTGTAGAAAAGCATGATTTTGTTATCAAAACACCACTAACCAATCTGGAATGAAAAATCAGCTTTGCCACATTAAAAAAGAATATTATCGTCATTGTAATTTAAAAAACACTGTTGGAGTAGATGATTTAAGCAGTCCTGGTGCCAGTTCCTTGATTTCAGAGTGGGGCTGCTGGAGAGATGGGCAATGGAAAACCCTCAGGGAGATTCCAGCCACTGCCATAGGTGTACCTGATCCTGGAATGCTGTTCAAGTTGAGTAGAGGGAAAGAACCAAGCAATGGCTACACCAGCTGCCTCGACTCCCACTGGTGTTTTTGATGGAGAGAGTACACTTCTGTGCAATACTGATTTCTCTCCATCAGCCCTTTCTGATGCACAGTCTTGCTGCAGTTGCTGTGTCTCATAGCTCTTTCTTTGGATCCTGTCATGGGTAGAGCCATGCGATCATTAACAGAGGTCATCTCTTCCTATTCCCATGTCATATATAGGAACTGAAGCATATGGGTGAATCAAGAATAAATAACAAGGTGTGGTGGGCTAACAGATGTTTAAGAACTCTGTTTGACTTACTATCAATGATTTACCATGGGGCCTTGGGTAAGTCACTTCATATTTCTATGACTCAGTTTCTGCTTCTGAAACAACTGTCTGCTGATCTCACTTAGGTTGTTTTAAAGCTTAATTTACTTATATTTTATAGCACTTTGAAGATGTGAACTACACCATATTATGGGAAACACTGAGAGTCATAAAAGAAAGAGTCGGTGTTGCAAGAGGAGGTATGATAATGAAGCCTAAAGTCAGAGACTTAATGCCTCAGTTCTTTGCTGAATCAAAGCCCAAGACTGTGAGTTCTTTGAAACAGACTCTCCTCAATTAGAGGCCTGCTAAGAGCCGAACATAATAGGGCTACAACATAGCTGGGGCCACTGAGCCCTTCTGTAATAAATGATTAGGAACATAAGCTTGAAGATGGCACCAGTTGCAGGACTGCTACAGGTCCCTGTAGGGTCTATCTCTTTCTCTCACGGCTCTTAGGTTTTTTTATTATCTTCAAATCACTGTACCTTACTGCTTGTTCCATTCTCCAGGTCATTAAAGCATTGTTCATGCTATAAATAAAGAAGATGAAATTACAGGGTACTTATACGCACGCTAGCTAGGAAGCTGAATGGGCATGAAAGGGCTTCCTGGTTTCCTTCCAATTCAAAATGTTATTGAGTTACTATGTAATCAGATAAATGAGTTGTTAATCAAAGTGATGTCAGCTTGGGACATACTATAGAAAAATGATTCCGTTGTAATCAGAACTGTATAATTAAGCAATGAGGCATGACAGGACTTGAATTATAGCATGATAATTTTCACCTCAGTGCTACTGATGAGGGCTGTGGCTGTCTGCCATCCAACTACCCGACTATGTCTTGCTGTACAACAATCCCAGCACTGAAACATCTGAGGCAAACGGGAGTAAAAATTATTCTTTCATCTTCAACACCCTCGCCCTGCTCCAGGGTGAAGCATTTCTGTGATCAGCTGGGCCAGGCTGAGCCCTGTGCATCTGGGAGCGAGTTTGACAATGTGTCTGTCTGCTATTAGAATATTTATGGCATGAATGCATTTTGCTTAACATGAACATGGTATAGAATCCTTCACAGGCCCAATGATTTAATCTGTAGCTACTATTAGTTAAATGTCTGCAAAGTGCTTAGAGTTACAGAAGTAGCCCACAAAAACGGTCCCTACCTAGCAATGCTTAGAGTTTCTTAGTCTTAAGCCCCCTTCTCCTCTAAGTCTGAGAAACTTAAAAAAAGGATTAGCTTAGACAGTCACCATTCTCTCCTTTGTTCCCCAAAACACCCTTGGGATAGAGCAAAAATTGGATAGACTTAAAGGAAGGGGTCTGAAGAAGCATCAGAATAATATGGGCTTTGGCAACCTTTCCATGAAGAGGGAAGAAGGCATCTTGTGAGTTAAACCACCTTTACATGAAGCAGTGACCTAACCCTGCAGTCACAGCTTGGGCAAAACTCCCACTGAAAGCACTGGGCATTTGTCTGAGTCAGTGGCTGAGAGTTTGTTCCACAAACTCAGTTTGGAAGAGAAAATGCCGGGCTTGAAAAGTTCCCTTTTCTAACGGAGGGAAAAAACGTCACATAAGAAAAATAAAACATGCTACCTCATTTTTCCCCTTCAAGGGCTGGCTTTTCTGAAGGGGTGGGAAATATTATGCAATTTACCCTTTCCCTCAACGAACTCTCTCCCATCACGTCACCATCAGCCTTGCTCTGCACGGGCATTGCTCACACTGCTGCTTTAGGAGTGGGATTTGCTGGTGAGCACCATCAGCACTTCCATGGCCTGCTCGTGGTCTGTGACACCTGAGGATGCAGAAAAAAAGGGGATATATCCAAGTAAAACATTTTTGCATCTTCTTCAGAGCCTCTTCCGAAGTGTTGCCTGTAACAGCAATGTGTGCAGCCTTTTAGGCACCTTCTTGGAGGTGAAGCTGTGCTGGTCTGTACTAATGTAGCCCAATGCAGCTGCCTCCTGCCATGGGGTAGTGAAGGGCAGCACTGGGCTCCCCTGTCCGCTTGGCACATCTGTGCCAAAGAGTTTAGCTCAGGTTCTCTGTGTGACAGCTGCAAAGGAATTTATGAACTCCAGTCAAGACCAGTGAAGCACATCATTCTCCCAGTGTTGCCTCTGTGGCAACATGATGTGCTCTCGGCCAGAGTGACAGGAAATTCTGTTCCTGAGGCTAGATGCATGCAAAGCAAAGCTTCCCTTGTGACAAACAAAATAAAAATACTCTGATCTTGGCTGCAGTAGCAGAAATGCTCCCGGCCTATTAAAATTATGTCATTGAAAGAAGTGTCTCTGTGTCTGCTGGTGTACCTGTAAATCAGTTCAAGTGAACAGTCCTTCGAAACTCATTTCAGCTGATATATATGCTCTTGAGGATGAATGAACTTTTGAGCTGCTAATGCTGCCATCTCTCATAAGTCAAATCTGTTCTCCAGATACTTGAATCCCACAATGATAGTAAAACCCAGGAGTTTACAAGATACATCAGCATCAATTTTTTGAGAGCTTTCACCTTGGAAGGCAAGCAGCGTCCTTGGGTTGAGTGCCTGTCAAGCATGTGCAGTTGCAAAAGAGGAAGAGAGATATGTTTTTCGCTCTCTCCTTTCAGTGCTGGCAGAAGCAGCTAGCTTGAGAGAGCCTCCATTAACAAAACGAGATGTACAAAGAGAGCAGTCATGATACAAGCTTCTCTCTCTAGATTATATCAATGTTTCTCTGAATGTGGCCACTAGAGAAAGTTTAATTGTGGCAGGCATGGTCATGCTTGACTTCCCATAGTAGGGAAAGAAAATAAGGATCTGGGAGGGGAACCTGAAGCTTCTCTGAACTGATAGCCTGGACTGGAACAATGTTTTCTGTGTGGGATTTTCCAGAAGCTTATCTGACATTGCTGTTACTGTTCCTTGTAGCTGATGACAAAAAAGAACCAGTGAAGGTGACAGTGATAGATCCATAATTGGTGCAAGAGAAGGATGTTTTCGTAACATCATGTCTGACATGTGTAACTTTCTGCCACATGATAGTCTTGAGAAAAAGACTTTGTCAGGACTCTGAAAGTTTATAACTTTACCTCTGCTATTCGAAAATAGAAAAGCATTGACCTTCACAGGATGGGTTACATATTAGATATAAGGTAGCTAGAGCAAGCTGAAACATAGGAAGTTCCACCTGAACTGAAGGAAAAACTTTTTCTATGTGAGGGTGAAAGAAGACTTGGACAGGCTTCCAAGAGAGGTTGTGGAGTCCCCTTCACTGGAGACATTCAAAACCCACCTGGACATGTTCCTGTGTGACTTACTCTAGGTGATCATGCTCTGGCAGGGGGTTTGGACTAGATGTTCTTTCAAGGTCCCTTCCAACTAACATTCTGTGATTCTGTGATTAGGAAGAAATCCAGCATATATTGCTGACATTTTAATATGCACATGGATTTACAGGGGCTGTCCTAGTGTCAGCCCATTTCTAATCAGCCCACTGACAACTTGGATTTGGCTTTTGCATGGTGAGAAGTTTTGAAGGGTAATTCTTATGCCCCCATTAACTTGATGCTGTGTGCAGATGCAGTGTAGTTCTGTTGCTTAAGGGCTGGAGATGGGCTGATGCAGGGTGAACAGTCCCCAGAGGGACAGATCCTCTTCCCTCCAGATGGCCTTTTTCATCCAGTGCCACTTTGATTTTTCCATACACAATTGACTCTTCCAGTTTGCTGCAAGTATCAAGTTCTGTCAGTAGAGTTGGAAAAGGAGAAAAGGGTCATTTTTTTCTTGAAAAGGAGCATCTTGGTACCTGTGGTACTCTCACAGCACTGCGTGTGAGGCACTGAGATTGCTAGCAGAAGCCAGCCGTAGGCAGCATGGCCACTTAACCCAGGGTATGAACTTAAAGCCTTTTAGTGTTTTAACTTAAAGTGTTTTAATTTGAGGCAAAGAGCTGCTCTGACACATCCAGATATCACTGTGTAACCAAGAAGGTAGAGGAAATCGGCTCCAGAATTCTCCATCTGGGATGAATTCCTAGCAGGAAAATATTCAGCTGATGACATGAACACAAGCCTTGAACTTACATTTCTGTTTCCCCTGGACTTTCACTGGATGCAGGACCAGGCACAGACTCCTTTGTGCCTGCGTGAGGCGTGCTGCTGTGACAGGGAGATGGCTTGCACGACTTAGCTTTTCCATTCAGTTAAGATTACTAAATAACTGAGAACTTAGTCAGAGTTCACAAAATTCAGTTTTGTTAAAAAATTTAGCAGTGCCACCTACAGGAAAGTGCCAGGAAACTCAGCGGCTGTCCGGGTAGCTGCAGGACGAGCTGTCCTCTCCCTCCGCTGGAAAACGAGGTTGGGCTGTCAGTGTGCTGCTCCCCTGATGGACAGGTTTCTCATCGACATCAAAGGGAGATCTGCGTGCACAGATAATGCAGAATACCTGAGAACAGAACTTTGTCCAGAAACCACTGTCTTTGATAGCTATTGCCTTTTGAGTTTGAGAGCCTCCTTTACCCCCCACCCCCAAAGAGCTTTCCCAAACACGGTGCGTTGCATGTACAAGCTCCGGTCCAACTCCCAGTGGAAACGATGGCAGCTTTCCACTGTGCGCGATCCAGTCCTTAATGCCTTTCATGTATGCCAATGAAAACTCTTTACATTGCATACTAGCACTCTTTAAAGGCTCTCGAGTAGATAGACAGATTAGATTATTTAGCACCATACAATGCAGCATAAGTGGTGCTGGTGAGTCATTAAATGGCATTCTTCCCTCTGACTCAGTGCATAGTCAATGCCTGAGCATGTTGCTATGGGGCCCTGTGTTGTTGGAGGTGCTCTTTTTCAGACAAGAAGTAAAAAAATCAAGGTTCTGACCCACTATCCTTGCTGAAAACCCCCTTTGCCTGCAACCTGCTTGATTGAACTTTGCAGATTTTTTTGCGCTAGAACAAGTTATCTTTAGCTTCCAATGGAAAAGGATTGTTCTCATTGTCAGGAGGGAGCAGGGTTTTGAGCTGGCTGGAACAAAATGTTTTAAAAACAAGAACGGGTTGTTGCGAATACATTGTGGGGTCTAAATCCTTCATACTGAAGGCAAACCTACATGGTCAGTTACTGCACATTAATATTTAGCCTTCTGGATTTGTTTATCACTTCAACTGTTTTCAATTACTCTTCCCTGCATGAAACCACTTTACTCAGGTCTGTTGCATGTGCAGGAGAATTGACTTAGAAGATGACTTCTCTGTTTTGCAGCAATTTGCAAGGTTTCAGACTGTTTTTTTTTTAATTCCCTATCTTAAAGGCACTAGGTGCCTAGAGTGAGTCTCTTGTTTAAAGCCCATCCATCTTCCTGGTCAAAAGATTTCACTGCAGCTCTTTCTCAACTGTGCAGGGAAAGGAGTTTCACCTGGCTTTTTCATCTCCTGGCTGCTGTCCTAACCGCCAGGATGTAAATTACATGACTCTTGCAAAAAACACCCCCCACTTTCTCAAAACCTGAACTTTTGACAAGAACACTTCAGTTTTGAAATCGTACTTTGTGGAAAATGTTCTGACCAGCTCTGGTGTGCAGCCAAGTTTGCCTAACAAATGACATAAGCAGCCCTGAGATGTCCACACAGCTCCTTCGAGGAGAAGAGCTGTCCAGGCAAAATTCCAGCATGCCTCCGAGCAGCTCTATTCTCTTGGTAATGCACCAAATTCCCTTCTCAAGATTACAAGTGGTTCTTACATCTTGTCTTGAAAATAAATCCACTGTGAGATATGCAGTGCTGAGTATTTGTCAGTGAGAAATCTAGGAGGGTGGTAGATTAACCTTAGGTATGATGCCATCCACTCCACTGCATCCCTTTGCCGGGCTTGCTTCCAGACTCAGAGGAAACATTTTAAATCTGGTAATTGAGATTACAAGGAGTTATTCTAGGTTTGGGGTATTTCAAGCAAGGCTGCAGAGATGGAGAGGGCTCTGTGGAGGCAGATCAACACAGTTGAGATGGAGATTGGGGGGGGGGTGAGGCCAAGGAGTAGTGGCAGAAGCTGCTCCTCACTTGAACACGTGTGTTGCACAGTATGGCACTCCTGGCTAGCCTGGCAACTGCCTTTGTCCCTTGTAACATCTGTGCCAGTCCAGCACAATAAATGACATGAGTTTACTTATTTTGGCTGTGCTCAGTTCTTCATGTTGCAAATCCTTATGTGGTCCCAAAGAAAAACAGATACCACCACCACGCACCCCCACCCCTCAGCCCCTTCCCAACATTAAAATAATGCATCATCAGGGTACAGGCATCTAAATCATCTTCCTGTGAGGTGGTTCTTGTCTGTAATTCCAGCTAGTATCCTTTAACAACTGGCTATGAAATCCAGAGCATTCAGAAACCCAGACTTTTTATTAAGAATCATTTAATCAAGGTAGATTAAAGAAATGTTGGCAAAATGCTCAGGCCCAAAGTTTAACTCATAGAACTGATTTTTAAGGGGGAAAATCTTTATTCAGGACTGTGCTCACTGACAGTTTTACATAAAGCTCGCAGCCACTGGAGGAGCCATTTCCTCATCGCTTTGGACCGTAAACTCAGCTGTGTAGATGCTTTCTCAGAACTTAATAGTTTTCATATGAGCATGGGGGGGGACACACATGACACAGAGCTATTGAAATTATTTCTGTTGCCTTGGGGAACATTCCAAAGTTCCAAAGGAAAGTTTTATTGCAAGGTCACATAACCAATAACACTTACCTACTAAGAGTCCTACTTGGTTAAAAACCCTGCAGAGTAGGCCGATTAATGCTGAGCAAAGCAAGGAGATGCACATTTTTTAATGCCACGGTTATGCCATGCAGGGATTAACTTGCCTTGATTATATGAAAGCTTAACACTACATTTTTCAACCTCGACAGTTTTTTAACACCTACTGAGGGGCTGTTTCTGTAATGAAGAGTTGATAAATGGGAGAAGTTGGAAAGCAATAATCTGTGTTTCCAAGAAGCAGAGCTGATTTGGGATCAGGGGAATTAGAGAACAAAGCCTGTGACAGAGCCAGCAGCCTGATGCAGATGCACCTCAAGAGTAAATACAGAGCTGCTCGTAGTCCCCAGTGTCTTTTCAGCGCTGTGACATTTGTGTTGTGGATGCTAAATCACAAATACCTGGATGAATTTAGTAGCAGAGACACTCAGGTGTGCTGAGCTGAATTCCTCTGGATTTATACCACATTAGATGAGAACAGAGTTTTGCCTTGAAGTTTGTGGTTCATGTGATATATGGCACATACTGCCAGTAATGACAGAAAATCCTCTGGTGCCTTCCTCTGAGCTATTTCTGATTTACACCCAAAGACATTAAACTTTCTTGATATTTATATCCTTGTAAGTGAAAACATTCTGGGGTATGTGATTAGAAAGGGAAGTCCATAACTTCTATTCTGCAAGATCAGGCCTAAAATTGTTCAGCATTTTGGTGCAAATTTTCCACTTTATGTTGACTGTGAAGTAATTGGGGAAGAAGACATAATGATGCTGCAGAACAGATATGTGGTTACTAGAGTGAAGTTTGCTTGCTGATCACAAGGGGAGGAAAGTGAGTGAATGTAAGATGACTCACATACATATCTCTGACAGATCAGGCGTAACTACTCTGAAAAGCAAACTGCAAATGATCCTTCCCTATGTGCAAATTCTACCCTCTGTCTGCAAACACCTGCTGGTGGCTTCAGTGGGAGCCACATATTGGAGGACAGGATTTATATCTCCAGATTTTATCACAAGGAGGTGTTGTTGCAGGAGCAGAAAAAAAGGACTCCCTTCTGCCTGAAAGCCCACACATCAATTCCTGTAATATCGAGGCTTCATTTTGGCATGGTTTTAATTTGGACTCTCCCAGATAGATGCAGACACTACCGAGGTACAAAAATACTATCAGATGAATGAGAGTAATTAATTTAGGGAAAAAAATTAAAAATACAGTAGGGAGAGCAAGTGAAGGAAGAACAGGTCTATTCAGCCCACTGGTGGGAGAGGGGAGGTCTGTGAGTGCATCCTGAGAATATGCAGGTGATAAAAACATTACTGTTGAATCGTGCCGCTGTTCCTCTTTCCTTGGGGAATACCTGTAACAGTGAGAACAATGTGAGCAAAGCCTGCCACAGCCACTCTACCCTGAAACCTGGGACTTGCTAGGCTTGGAAGCCTCCAGTCAAGTTCCAGCTGCTGCAGGCTTGCCTGGGTACATTGGGAATAAGCTTTCAAACCTCACATGGGGTGCAGTTTCTTGCTGAATTAGGGCGCTGGGGACCATCTGCTCACCAGTCACTCAGGCTACATCTCAGATTGAGTGTTAGAAAAAAGGTGCAATTCTGGGAATGCAGCCTAACTTTCCAGGACATGGGACGAAAGGGTTTTATATGAAGGCAAGTTTGTTGCTATTTAAAAGATGCAATTACGTTGCCCTAACAGAAATGAGAAGGAGTTCTCACAGTTTTTTTCCACAATTGCTATGAGTAATGTTTCCAGTCGCTTGGTTTGTGTTGTGTATAATGAAATATAAATACTGCGTGGAATGCTTTGTCATAGAAAAATATTTATTAATAGCAGATTTGCAATCATCATCTCTTTGATTTGAGCAGGTTTTTTTCTTCTCATAAGGTTCTTTCAGGCTGCTGAGCTGTGACTGATGTGTGTTTATTTCAGATGAGTCATCAGTATCTTTATATTATCTTATTTACCAAAGTTTGTCATTTTATAGCATTTAACTGGTAGGGTGACTCACCTCAGGGAGAAATGAGAACATGAATATAACAGGTTTTTTTCCTTCTTCCCCTTTGGCTTGGGATAGGAACCAAGAATGACCTTTGAGGCACAACTTGAGTCATGCAGTTATCGTATTTACCTCGGCTGTTGTGAGATTAATAATTACAAACATCCCTACACACAAGGAGCTCAAGCCTTTGTCCACAATTTTTCTTGCCTCTCCATGGCTCACATGGAGGAGATATTTGCAGCAGGCGACCAAGCAAAAGGAAGCTCCTTGCACAGGAGCAAAAGGAGATAGCAAAGAGACTGAGGAGACATGGAGGAAGGCTCCCCTGAGGAGTCGTCCTGCTGGCCCTGCTTGAACTTGGTGAAATTTGCTCAGGGCACTATGAAAAAACATTTGCATTTGCTTTTCAGCTCAAGTGTGGGAACTGACTTAGCAGAACCTCAGCCAAACCTGCTTCTTCCCAACTAGAAACAATCTTTTTCTCTTCATATCTGCCTGGTATTAATTACTGCAGTGTATCGCTTGTATCGCAGCCACCTGTGCAGAAAAAGCAGGCCATATTTAGCAAGAATTGCAGAAATGGCCCAGGAGTGCTATAAATCAGTCCCATCACACTGTAAATCCTCATGAGAGGGGGGATTAAAAAAAGGCACCCAACAAGACTTAAACACCCAAAAGTCAGGTGACAACAGAGATTAGAAGAGAATCCAGAGCCCTCAAACTCTCTAATGGATAAGAAGGGTTGTAAAAAGCAATTTACTAAGGAAACCCATAGTATCTCTTTCCTGGGGACCCTTTCACCTTATATAGTCCCCTCATGGCTATTCTGTCCCTCTAGATGAGGACTGAGGCAAAGAAATGCTGATGACCTCAACAAGCTGGTGCATTAAGAAGGCAATTGCCTAGGGTCAATGTATTCACCATGCAGCTGCCTATAGCTCATTAGTCAGAGAGGCTGAGAACAGGGGTGGGTGGTAAATCTCAGCCCCAGAAGCCTTAATTTAAGCAACTGTCTGTAGCCCTGTACCTACTTAGAAACCCTCACCCCAAAATGAGGGCGGTGGTAGGGATGGGTAGGGGGTGGGATAGCTGGAAAATGCACAATCCTGCTAACCTTTGAGGGTGGTTCTCATTTTTTTATTCAGTGAAGGGCTCAGAGGGTACTTCCTACCTGCCCCTTGTACCAGATCAGCAGCCAGAGAGTAGCTGTTCTCTCCTGAGTCTCAGGTCTTTCCAATCTGCAAATAATATTTCAGTAAAAAATGACCTAGATATGGAAATGCAGACATCTGCATGGTCTGAACCCTTCTTTTCTTTCACAGCCTTGTCATCATGCAGACAATAACGTAACACCTGCTGGGTTAGAAAGGGTGTAAACCGGCAATGATTCTGTGCTAAACTGACCCCAGCCCTAACCTCAGCCTGTCCCTCGCAGGCAAACTCCCAAACTCTTGGGCTAGAACTGCATTTGTACCTCTGTTTTGAAACAAGTGTTTGTGTCTTGGTGTGTAACCTTGATGGGGAGAAACAGGGCTTTTCCATTCTGCCAGCCCAAGAAATAATTCAGCTTTCAGCTTCACACTTACTGGGGGATGGTGTATTGGTTTGGAAGAAAAGCATCAGGTGCTGCAGCTTTCCCTGAGGGGCCTGTTCCTGTCTGTGAATGAACACCTGGATTTAGGTTTGAACAAAGCCCAAATTGCTCAACCTCACAAAAAGCCAGTGTTTTGTCAGAAGATGTTGGGTCATGAACTGAGATGCTCATGCGGCAGCGGAGCTGGGGTGTTCACGTTCACAACTTTGAACTGAGCTGACAATTATTTCTAATGTGGGTGCTGGATCCAGCATAAAAGTAGTATTTGATGATGTGCCCAAACCCATGCAGGCTGGCAAGGAGTAGACAGCAGCTTTCCTGTGCCTTAGCTGAGTGCTGTGACCCCAGACTTTTGCTTAAGAGTCATTTTCTAGGAGTAGGCTATTGCATTATATTTCATCGCAAACCTTTGTCCTGTAGATACTGCAACATGTGAGCGATTGGATCCGGGGTCCTGAGTTCATCTTATTGAGCAGCCCAACCCCACTGCTCGGCTTTTCAGAGAAGGCTCTTGGAAAAGAGACGTTTTCATCAGTGCCTACCTGCTTCCTAATAAATCTGTGTATTTAGAGGACTGGCATCTTAAAAGAGTTTCTCCCTGATGTGCATGTCAAGGGAGCGATAACTTGGCAGATTTAAGCAATCGTAATCCTGATGTTGCCAAATGGAACTTTCTAATTCTGGAACAAAACTTCCTTTTTGTCCCAGCAGACTGAGTTGTAATTTTGCCATCCAGGCTCCCCCAAGAGTTTGATAAGCCAGAGCTTAGACATGTGATAATCATATTCTGCCCAGATACAACTGACTTTTACACACTTCTAAAAGACTTCTGCTGTGTTGAGAATACATAGGAAGATGAAAGGATATAATAGTCTTTGGTTTTATCTACTCACTTTGGGTGTTTTTCAAAATGGGGCTATCTCAACTTTCCCTATGCCTCTTTGTTGCCTCACACAAGGACTATAATTGTCTTTGAACATTTTATCAAAATTCACTTAAAGCTGTATGATAAACTGACTCATCTATAAATGCTTGGAGAACTTTTTATTTTCAACTGTTTCAAAACTGGATGTATTTCAGAGCTGGATTAGGTTATTAAACAAAGCCTTTGCTATGCTGATGCGATGAGCTGACTAGCTGAGTGTTACTACCCTTTTATTATCATGTGGGAAATAAAATCACACACCTAGATTCAGAGGGCATGACTCACTGCTCGCCTGTACAGAGCCCGCTCTGTTTTGGGGTGTTTGCCTAAAGACCTTCTGGCTGGGTGGTTGCAGGCACTTGGTGTGATGGGCCGTGGGGACAGGTATTTCTGGCTGACTCAAAGCCTGGCTGGAAGATCTCAAGGCAGGGGAACCTGAGGAGGGCTCCGTTTTTTCCTTGTTCCTGTGCAACAAGTTGATACAGAGGACAGTGCTGCCATCACTGCTCCCCACCAGCTTCCATCTCAACATGGGGGGAGAGAGGAGCATGGCTGCTGAAGTGCTGGGTGCCCACACCTTGAATATTTAAGCCTCTGGCTTTGTCTCTGCAACTAGAAAAGGATGTATCTATGATAGAGGCTTTTTACTGTGAATTGGCTGAGTTTAGCTCAAGACTTGTATTTGCCAGGGCTAGTCTAGGTGTCTTTTTCCTTAACCCTGTCCAATCTCCGGAAATACCCTCTCTCCTCTTCATTGCTTTTCACCTGGCATGTTCCACAACAGCCCCAGTAATCAATCACGGGGTCTAATTATCCTAATCTGCCTCCTTTTCTGACTTATTAAAGCCTAATTAGTTTATAACAACATAGAGGCTGGAGGTAATTTGGAAACTCCACGGGAAAAAAACCCAAAACCCAGCAACAATTGAACTGCAATAATGAGGCTTCAGGAGAGCCTAAGTCCACAGCTGTGTTTACACTGCCAGTTTTAGGAAACCTGGGTGCAACTGCCCAAAGGGTGGAAGGAAATGATAGTGGTGTTGCTCTGGGCCAGGCTAAACCACTTTGTGTTAGAAGATGCTACAGGCTTTTCCTGGTGCCTCTGAGCACTGCCAATACACCATGTGGTGTAGCTGTGTTTGTTGGTCTGTAAAGGTGTGTGATAATTCAGTGTGGTCAGGGTGCTCAGGTCTTGGTTAAACACCCCTAGTGCCGGCTGGGGTTGGTGGGGAGAAAAAATGGTAAAGGGAGCTTATTAGTTATGAATTAAGGTACGGTAAGAGAAAACTTATGGGTGCTGTTTGTCACCATACTAGCAGAGGGAATAGGGTTGGGAAGGTGTTCTTTGCCTGATGGCAAACTAAAGGATTTTGATAGCTGTTGATGCAGTCATATAGCTAAATTGACTTGAGAAATACTTGTTGGAGTTGGAGAGACTAGAGAGTAGTGGTATATGAGGGGAGTTATTGCTCAAATAGAAATAGGATTGTAGAGATAAAGCTCTTCTTTCTTTTCGATCAGGAGTTTGTCATAGAATCCTTTGGGTTGGAAGGGATGTCAAAGCTCATCTAGTTCCAGTCCCCTGCCATGGGCAGGGACACCCTCCACTAGCCCAGGTTGCCCAAGGCCCCATCCAACATGGCCTTGAACACTGCTGGGGAGGAGGCATCCACAGCCTCTCTGGGCAACCTGTGTCAGTGCCTCAACACTCCCAGGGTAAAGAATTTCTTCCTAACATTTAATCTAAACCTGCCCTCTTTCAGCTTGGAGCTATTGCCCCTTGTCCTGTCACTACACTCCCTGGTGAACAGTCCCTCTCCCACTTTCCTCTAGGACCCCTTTAGGTATTGATAGGCCACCTGAACAGTGGTGGGAAAAAGAAATATTCCTCGGAAACTTGTCCTTCAGAGGCAGTTCTCTAGGATCAGTGTCTGCTAACTCTCAGTGACAGCAGTACAGGCTTGTCAGACTTGGCTCTAGAGTGGTACAGCCTTTATTTAACTTTTTGAGTATTAGCAGTGTCCCACATAGTGCATGTTGTGTATTTGAGAGCTATTCTCTAATTTATTTAGATTTCAGCTGGTACATGTAGTAGCTGGATGAAGATCCCAGATTCCTTCAGCAAACATGAAGATCTAGCAAGCCTTGGTGTACTGCCCATGAATATTGTGTTCTGGCAGTTGGTTTGGGCTCTCACAGCTCATTTAAATATGAGGATTGCAGAACAGATTTCAGCTGCACAGATATTTTTGCTAAACTCTGCACTCAGCAGGGCATTGACCTTGTTTTTGTAACAGCTCTCAGTTTTTGCAACCCCGATGCTGTAAAATAAATAAAAGTGAATAATGGAAAGACTTAAAGTGGTATGGGAATCATAAACAAAGCAAGCAGTAGCAATGTGTGGCTGACTCATCCCCTCTGTTATCATCCAGATGCTACTACAGATTTCAGTTTCTCTTGCAGAACATCTCTGTTGTAGTAAGCAAAGTTTAGGAGTTGAAGCTTCCCCCCCACCCTGCCCAGTGTCACTAACATTATTTTCCTCAGAAACTGGCACTGATACTTCAGGAATGCAGAGGCTGGGGTAACTGAGGTGGTATCTCAAGAATATCGATGACACCAAGCTCTTGCATCAGCAGGCCTCATCAATTTGTATATCTCCTTTGCTGTTGCCATTTCTTTTCAGGCCACACATACTTGGAAGGTGGGGAATTCTTCCAAAGAAAACAAGTGCTGCACAATTTTTCTGCCGTATCACAAAGATGTATCTAATCTGCTAAAACTTTCTAGGAATGCCAAGATGGCTGGATTGGTGTAAGTACTTTAGGCATCAACAGCACAGCAGGATTTATGTGAGGTTGCTCCTGAATGCCACTCCATCAAATGGAGCCCATATGTAGACAAAACCATACTGAATCCCCCTTAAGAGAGTCCTGCTTCATGTGCAGTGACGGAGGAACAAAATCAATGCTTTTTTTTTTTTAACCTTACATTTACAGAGCAAGTGCTGAATCTCCAACTCTAACGTGTTTCTACTTTTATATTCTCACCCAACTCTCCTGGTTGTTAAACTGACTTGAAAACCAGCCAGGCTTAGCCTACCCTTTCACATGTGTTAGGCAAAACCACAAACAACAGCTATGCCAAAACTTGCCGGGAACAAGTTCATTAACACAGCCTAATGAGACCTGACACACAACTAGAAAAACAGGAAAATATTTTAGCATTTGGGAATCTTTATTAAAACAACTCTCCTTTATTTTTTCTTTTTTCTTTTTTTTNACATCAGTAAAAGTCATTATTTTTCAAAAGCACCAAATGAGGTGGGGAGATCAAGGACTGGTGCTGAAGGCACTAGTGTGTCTCATCTGGCTTGGGACCTGCCACGCTCTCCTGTCTGGGTAGCACGAGGGGCTCTTCCAGAGGGTGATTCAGAGCATCTCATTTAGCCTCCCCTGGAGAGCAGTTCAGAGGTGTCCGCCTCTTTGATGAGCGAATCAAAAGACTGAGGGCAACGACTGGTTAATCTAAGGGGAATTCATACCACACACCGAGGTGCCAGAGGTGTTTTAATCATGGGACTTGAAACCTTTGGCTCATGATAGCTGGCCTCAGTTCACTTCTGCTAAGGTGAGCATCCCTGGATGGCTGATATCCCTAGTGCAGGTCTGCGCCCTGCTGACTTAGAGCAGCTCTGGCAGGGGGACTGGGCTTTCCTCCAACAGCCTCGGTATTTTCATGTATATAAAGCATATCTTTCCATGGGCAGACTTACTGCTTGCATGGAGGATGTAGTAACTCCAGCATCATACAGCTTCGGCTCTGACCCTAGGAGTGTTTCTGGGAATATTGCCTACTATAAAAGGGCTGAATCCACTTCTGGCTACAGATTAGAGGATGGTTTAAGGTCAACACCTTTTTGGGCTTGTATAAATGTTCTTCTCTTCTGACTCATAAATCAAATGGCTGTTTTTACGTACGGCTAACTTCCCTCCTCCTGAACGTAATACTTTCCGTATTCAAAGATGGGACTGCAAGAACAGGCATGGACTGAAATCTAGCTACTTATTTCTTTCCATGTGGCAGCCTGAGCCAAGGACTGAATAGGAGTATCCCCAGGGCCCAGCCTTGGCCAGAGAAACTCGATATTAAGAATTTAGTTCAGCCACACATCAGTTTTTTGTAGACGGCAGGGGGAGCTCAGATTCTGCCTGAATCCCATTGAAGCAGAGCAAGTGTGGTTTGCTGAAATTCTTTCTGTATTAACCAGGGGAAAAAATTACTCGTGGGGTTTTTCTTACAAATTTTTTTTTTTACAATTTTTTTTTTCCTTCAGTATGTCATAGGGAGACAATTAGAGCATGTAAAACAGATAATACAGTAATTAACATGAACAGTTCTGTAGTAGCAGCATTGCTGGAGTGGTGCTTTCTAACTGGTAAATGTGTGTATGTAATATTTCTGTTTTCACAGAAGAAGGTCAAAAGCAGTTTTAATATCTGTTTCATGGAATCAGTCTCCAACAGGTTCTGAACCTGGGAATGTCTGAAATCACTATTATTATGTGAAAGGAAATACTTGTGAGTGATGGACCACATCCATCCCTGAACTCAGAGGTGACTTTGGCTTGAAGGTATTTAGCAGTATGACTGCTTTGTTTTCAGAGTGCCATGGAAGTACTAATTAATCCATGCTACATCTGCACACTTCTGCAGGTAAATAAGCACTATCAGGCTTTGGTGCTGGAGAAATCTGAACACCTGGTTAGCAGTGCTTGCTGTGACATTATGCTGTCAGGACAGGATTGGGAGATTAGGATCTGGCTTCTTGGTGCTTCCCTCAGAAAGGCTGGAACAGTTGATGTCAAGCTCTTTCATCCAGAATCCAAAATCTGTTCATAATTGCTTCCCCACAACACCCTGAGATCCCACAGCCCGTCAGATCTCTGCATAGGCAGGTGGGGAGGTTTGGTGGGGGTTGGCAGAGGATGACAGGGGGAACAAATGTGTTTTGGATGGGTGCAGTTTCCAACAAGATAGGAAACATGCTAATCTGCCTCCTGGGATCTGCTCCATCAGGGAACCCTGTGGGAATATGATGATTTTGCTGTCCTTAATGCTACTGGGTGTAACGTAAGGGATATTCCCATGTGCATGCCCTCTGATTTGGAAATTTTCAAGTGAACTGAGCAATCCCCAGTTCTGTAGCATTATGGTTGTTCAGGGCTCTGTAGGCAAAGGTGAGTGTGCTGCTACACTGACACCAGAGAAACAGTAATCTGCAGAGCCAAGAAACGGACATCATAGACCCAGGTGTCAAGCCCAAGTGATAATCTTCAATTTCTTTTGTTTGTGATGTTTCTTTGACATACTGTGTTCTCATTAGTGTCTTTGGTAACAGTCTAAATACACTACTCAATGCAAACAATGCTGATGCAGCCTCCAAGGGGAGAAAAAAAAAACTAAGCAGGAAATGCAATGATAAAGCTAAAACCTTTGCTTTTGCTACTACTGTTCATCATCTGCTCAACCTATATGCTGTCATCAATTAGGTGGTATTGTAATTTCTTAGACAGTCTAACTATAGGTTAATTTTTTTTTTTTTGTGAGAGCTGGCCCAGCTCTTAGCTTTTGAAAGATGGCTTGACATTTCAATGATTCTTGCCTGCATTACAGAATTTGTAATAAGCCTGTGTCTTAGCAAAGGAATAGTAGTAAGAGCAGGGAAAATATATGGGATGGTGATGACAGATCCAGTTTTCCTAGTAAAAATCAGAGTGATTGATTATGCTGTCAGGGAGTGGGTCACAGAAAATATAGCTACATCAACGACTTGGGCCTTTCCACTAGGTAGGAGAGGAAAGCTACCAGAAGCAAGTGTTTGCTCCAAGAGGCTGAATGGAGAAAGCCAAGACTGGGTGACAATCGGGCACTGACATGTCCTTGGGAGAAGGAAGGCTGAGGCACAAGCTCCTTGGCTCCCAGAGCAGGGGACCATAGGAGCCAGCTCTGTGAACAGTAGCTTGTGTGGTATGTGAGCATGAAGAGTGCTCCTTTCCTGCTCCCCGTAGGAAATGTGTCCTTACACGCATTGCCGCACGCAGCCTCCCTACCACACGTAACGAACCCCAGGCTGCCGTCTGTGAATGGGTAATGGTACTTCCCCACCACTTCAAAGTCCATACAGTTCACCTTTCTTTTTCACTATGATGTTGAAAGAGATGATTTTTCTCCTCTAAAAACCACAGCCACTGAGAAGTTAATGAAGGGCGCTGCTTTTGAAACTCCCAGGGGGCTGATCCTGCTGCTTCCAGCTTTGCTGTGACTTTTGCCTGGGAACCAAGTGCTGGATGGGATCCTTGCTGCTGATTAGGACTTATAGCCACAATCACCAGTGGCTGAGAGAGCACGATGGAAGAATCAGCACAAGAAGACAACACCAGTCCTCTGTAGGTGTGTGTGCTTTGTTGCCCAGTGGTGCAGGGCCCCAGAGGATACTGATATTTCATCCCTTGGGCCAGATAGCTTCATGTTTGCCTGCATGTCTGTTTTGCTACCTAAAGTTTTAAAAGGACAGGCAAAGGTGGGAGACATGGAAAAAAACACTCTTGGGCTGTGTCTTTCTCATCAGCATAATGCTGCTGAAACATCTCAGTCCTCGCTGTGCCAGAGCAGTGAGACAGCAAAGTTCTGTCTTGGGATGGTCACATCCAGACAGCTGAGAAGGGTGAGAGGGGTGGAAACCAGCTGAGAAAAAGAGCCATTTAGGCTGTGGTTCTGGCTTTTGCTTAGTGGTAAGGCAGCTTTAGGCCTGCTGAGTCCTGTAGTAAGTATATTAAATAGAAGAAACTGAGGGAAATAATGAGTAAAGGAAGAGTGATTATGGATGAGGGGTCAGGAAAGGAGGCTGTATTGAAGAAATGCATTTTGTACACAGTGGGAAAGGGCTGCAAAATGTTGTTGGCCCAGAGGAGGTGACATTCCCCACCAATGCTGCAGAGAGCAACCTGGTGTTGCCATGCCTGGTTCCTCAGAGAGAAGTTGCTCCCACCTCCTACATCATGCTGGTTTCCCAGGGGTGCTGACTGCCAAGCTGGGAGGAGGAGGAGGAGCCCTGGGACCACAGGGAACTGGTTGATTCCCTTGTTCTGTGTGTGGTCTCCCCTACATAACCCTGGCCCAAAGGCTTTTGCAGAAAAGGGTAGTCCTTGCTAGGACATGTTTCTGCTTCTTTATCAGTTCCTGTGGCTGTTGCCGGTTGCTTTACTGCCAGCAGATGCCGTTTGCTCAGCTTATTGACTGGAAATTGCATACAGCTGTGCCGGGGAAAAGCAAGCCTGAATTATCTTACCTGCAAAGTCTATTTAAATGGAAAACTTCAAAATGCCCTTCATCCTCCCATTCCACTGTTTAATTTATAGCTGAGACCCAGATTCAGAAACCTTTTGAAACATGTGCTTATAGGGAGTGGCACAGTGAGATTTGGGCCAAACTGTGGTTCCCTTAGTGTTGCTTTGCAGTTACACGCCTCACATCTGGCTGACAATATGGGATTAGAGAGCAACCGATGCTATTGAGCTTGCTGCTGCACAAGAAGTCCTCTACCCTTTTTCATTAACTTCTTCAAAAGCATCAGGTCTATTAACTACTCCCCTCAAGTCATATCACTGTCATTGAAATAGCACTTTGAAAATATATGACTGCAGAGAACGGTTCTCCGTTAATTTAGGAGAAACCATATAGCTACAGTCACAGTGTGAACCTGACTCACCACTTTTTTAATAAAGTGAACTATTTGGAGATTGAAGTACTCAAGCAGAGGAGAGTTCAACTTACCCAGAAGAACACAATTTCTTATGATGTGTTAACAGACCTGATTTATTTACTTAAGTTAAATGTTTTAATGAGAAAAGTTAACTCAGAATGTAGTCACCACATCATCATTATGAACACATCTGTGGGTTTTGTCCTTTTAAAAAAAAAATAAGTGGAGCATGATTTTGGGGAGGATACTACTGAACTTGCCTTATCCAATTCAAGGGTCTGTAAGATAGGAGACCCAGGCAATCATTGGAGAGCAATAAATTCCAGAGGGAAGTTCAGAGAATGTGCGTTAGGTCTCTTCTGTGCAAGCGTGAGGGCTCATCCACAGGGTACACAAGGAGTGAGCAGCCTCCCTCAGCTGGGGTCTGATACTCTGAAAACCTCTGCCTGCCTTTTCTCTAAATAGGCTTTTAAAAGAACCTTCTGAATCTACATGTTCATCCTGGTTTTGAACATACAGTGTCCATACAAAGTGAAGCAATATACTAGCAGTCCTTAGTTTTAACGGGTCTGCTTCATGATGTTGATGCAATTCAGCTTGACATGTTCTGCTTAGCAGAAGCAAGAGTTGCCTTTAGGCCAGGTATCTAAAGAGAAGTCATTTCCCTTAAACAGAGCTTTCCTGGCCAGTGTAGTAATCACTTTTGTAAGGCAATGTTCATGCTGAAGTACTCTCCTCATCTCGAAGGTGTGCAATCTTGCCAAATTCTGAATGTTTGGTGGAAACAGAACTTTAAAAGGTTGAACAACTTCTCTGAGAAAATGTTAATCTACTCTGTGGCAAATTCAGTTCTCAGCTCACATTTATAATCCAGATGACAGGTGAATGCATCACTGAAATGTCAAAGGACACAATGCTTCTAGTACTATAAGAGGAGAATTACTGATATTACTGGTAAATAGGAAAATGTTGTGTTTAAGCTGTTACGTGCTTAGATGTGTATAGAAAGAGCCTAAAGGGACCTGAAAAATAAAACATAGCATGAGAAGATGAGCACAAAAGTTTATGCAAAGAAGGTAAGGAAAGTATTAACTTCTTCTTCCTAGAGTACACCCAGACATTTCAAAAGAATTCTGACCTGTGGTTGGTAAAAAGATAAATGTTTTCATCTTATTGTTTATAATGAGGAGAAGAAGGCTTGTTGGAGTAGCCTGGCAAAACTATAAGGATCCAGTTTCTTGTCCAGTGCTCATTATGGGACTCCCTTTCTTCTTACTGGGTGCACCAGATGGGTGAACTATACTAACCGAGACAGCTCTGTTGGGAGTGGTCCTAATGCTCTGTTCTGGATAGCTCATGTGAAGCACTAAGATGGTTCATTGCTGAATATTTCACTAATATGCCTGTGCAAATATATTTAGCACATGAATCTGTTTCCTAAATTGATGCTGCCTTATTGGATATGCTGGATTGCGGCCTACTGCAAGCAATTCGAAGAGTAACACAGACCTTGACAAAATAAGCATAATTATAGCATATGTAGAGTTCTTCATTTTCAAATGCTGTGTGTTTGGAAATGTATCTATTTCAATAGACCAGCACAGAGGAGAGGATTTGCAAAAGGTCACAATATGAAGCTACAGGAGTTTTCTAGGATGAGGAAAATGCTGCCTTTACTTACAGCACAGCAACACTGTTAACATCACCCAGCGTTTTGTGTCTGCAACAAGTAACACAAAGAAAAGCTATCAACACATAGGCAGGCTGCAATAAAGATGAAAACTATACTTTGAGATTGAAAACTTTATTTCAATGTAACTGTGCAGTAAATGCCAGGAAAGAATCATGATATTTGAACTTTTAGACCAACAGACAATAAAATACAGTATCATAAAACTCGAGGCATTCGAACTGCCACTTTGGAGTGGGAAAATGAAACCTCCAAAAGAAGAGAGGACTGCTGAGATTGTTTGAGGGAATTCAGATGCTGCAATTCCTCTGGTAGATGCTAATGTGAGGTTTGCAATGGGAGAATAGAAACCATAAAATGCCCTTCTGGGGAAGGTGGTAATGACTGTTGGATCAAAGGCCTGATGGTCCATCATCATGACCACATTCTCCAAGGCTCCTGCTGCCTGCTTCTTCCCCTAGCTCCATGTAGGTCAGCCTCAGACCACGAGTGGAGGTGTGAAAGCAGAGACACTGCAAACTGCATTTTTGCAGGAGAGGGAATTGGGGTTTTTGGATATGGATTTACTGAACTTCAGGACTCTTCAGAAACAGGTCTATGTCAACGGTCTGAGCTTCTGTTTCATTCTTGTTACTACAATTATTTCAAGCTCTGTCCCTCTAGTTTGCAATGTTTACTGTAACACCACAATTCTTGGTATTTAGAAAAGTACTGAGGAACTCATTTTAGCCAAAGACAAGATAAGAAATTACTGGGAACATTTTTAGGATATCTGAAACCACTGGATTTCCAGCTGGCTTTCTGTTTCAGTGCAATTCCTGCATGACAGCAGGAAGCTGAAGCAGGTTGACATGTCATTTGGAAAATTCTGGCTTGACTGGGCTATGGGAGAGATGGTTTTGTATGTCTTCATCCTACAGCATCCTGGCTAAAAGCTGCTGGGTCCTTGAGCTGTGTATAGAATGTGCACCAAAGAACTCTATGCACCTCTACACCTCTTCCCAAGTGGAAAGTGCACCATTTAAAGAGAAAAAGTAGTAAGTGAGCTCTTCATCCATGTCATTTCTCAGGTCTAAGTATGTAATGAGATGTGAAGCTTGAAGCCAAAGTTTTCCAGCACTATTTAAGGATAGTTATCTCCCCTAACCCATGTGCCCTTGAGGCTGTGATTCCACTTCCAGTCCCAGAAATATTCTAGGGAAAAAAAAAACAAACAACCAACCCCAAACAAAAAACCCTGATTAAAACAAATTCTATGTTATTTAAACAACCACCAAGCCAGTGTAAAGGGAGGCTGCACAACAGTGACATGTAGGATATGGGAGGTGGGCAGGCTGCTTTTTAACTTCAGGAAAAGAAATCCAGCTATAAACACTGCAGCAGTACATGGGAGCTCAATATCAATAGCAGAACACACAAGTATTATATGATTAATGGGGCGCTTGTCACACTTTGTCACCTTGAGTAGAGGCGGTGAGAATGAAGTATGTGTTTATCTTTAACCTTTTGATCAGTACATTCATCCTTCCTGAAGCTACCACTAAGCTCAAGCCCTTGTATTTTCATCTTTAGATCTGATGATTGCAATCATTGCACCACATATCATTTGAAATCCCTCTTCTTTAGATTCTTATTTTTAGGCTGACTGCATTAGGAAACACTCATGCTCTGAGCTGGTTTCCAGTTAAGTAACTTATCTGCAAAGAATGGGTAGGTACTACGGGAAAATTACACGGCAAATGGAGGAACACATGCATTTCTTTTTTGATGCAAAGCTAGATCAAAGGAATGCACCTCTAAAGCATCTCACTCAGGAGTGGGTTTTGAGCACAGTAAATGGGGAGAACGGACCACTGGATCTTCATCCAGCATCACATGGACAGGAGAGTGTCTGGAGTCTGGCAGGGTAATCTGTTGTCTCCTTTGGTGAGAAGGAATGGTACAGCTCAGTATGTACAGACACGTACAAGTGCTCACTTCCATCACCCAACCAGAAGAGCAGAACCAAGCAACCTCAGTAGTTTGCAGTTGTACAGGGATCCTCTCCTTCAGCTTTCCCAATCTGTGCTGCAAAAAGTCATTCCCTGAGCCAAGAAGTGCAGGCTTGAACCAGTTTGGGGTTTCTGTCAGGAGCGGCAGCAGCCTGCACTATCAGTGCTGGGCAGGGAGCTGGAGGGGGGCCAGGGCTGCAGTGCTTTCAGCTCTGCTCCCAACTGCAATGTCTTGAGTGAGTTCAAAGTTGGGCAAAATGCCTTTGCATCTGTGAATCTTTTTTTTTTTTTTCTTTTTTTTTCTACAGCCAGTATGTGTTTCTACATAAAAACACTGCAGGTCTGGTGCTAACAGTCCTATCAGTTACTATATTGCCCTTGTGGTTACTGTATTGCCATTGATTCTGTGAAAAGAGGCGGCTGAGGGGAGGCTTTATCACTACCTACAAATACCTGAAAGGAGGTTGTAGAGAGGCGGGTGATGGTCTCTCTGCCAAGTGACAGGTGATAGGACAAGGGGACATGGCGTCAAGCTGCGCCAGGGCAGGTTCAGATTAGATGTTAGGAGAAAGTTCTTCACTAAAAGGGCTGTGGGGTTGTGGAACAGGCTGCCCAGGGAGGTGGTGGAGTCACCATCCCTGGATGTATTTAAAAGATGTGTGCTCAGGGATATGGCTTAGGAGAGGACAGGTATGGTTGGACTCGATGATCTTAGTGGTCTTTTCCAACCTTATGATTGTGTGATTGCAAAAAGACCCAGGGAGGTTTATAAAGAACCATCCCCAAACCCTTGCCTGATCTGTGCTGGACATCTCTGTAGGAAGTACTAATGGGGGAGCAGGAGTCATCACCCTCAACATCTACATGTCCCAGAATAGACTGCAGTTGCTGCTGTGAAACAGACTATTTCTCAATAAGGATGATGTTACTGTATGGATCTGATCTTGTGAAACACAGGAAGACACCAAACTGTCAGGCTGATCATCTAATCCCCCTTCAGATATTAGTGCTGGCAGTGTAGTTAGGGAAACAAAATGCTACATTTCCTTTCTGCTCTATTTTGCAAGTAACAAGTTCTTCGGGTGGGTTTTTTTTTCTGATTGTTGGTTTGTTTGCTGGGTTGTTTTTTTTTTTCCTCAACCCCCAAATGATCTTCCTTCCACAACACTGTCTGAAAACCTCCCAAAATAATCTTGCAGTCCCATCTGACTTAGGTTTATCACTATCCCTCCATATACAGCATCTATAAAATAAGCATCAGAATTTTACCAACTGAGGTATGTGGGAATCCCCTAATGTGTAGCATGTATGTTACATAACATTCCTGCACATTGCAGAGCTGTGAATTTCACTTCTTTCATGAATTCCACTTCCATATCTTACATGAGAGGTATCAGGCCACAGAGTCTGCTATTTAGGTAAGTAACACCATTTAGAAAGATGCCATTAGAGACATTGTGACAAGAGGGAATTCTTTACTCTCTTATAAAATACTCCCAGGTTTCTCACTGATTCTTCTAATTAGGGTGATGATTTGAATCTTCTCTTGCTCCATCATTGTTAAAAATCCAGACATTTCTGTTCAAGAATGAATTTTCCTTTTTATTACTGTTGTTTGAAAGAAAACATTGTTGGTTTTTTAAAGTTTATTCTTTAACAGTTACATTCAAGATTGAAACAGGGTTGAAAAAACACCGAAAGCATAAAAATAACAGAGAGAAATTGGGATATTTAAAATCTACTGACAGAGGGACCATTTCAAACTATAAGACTTCCCAGTTCTTGGATTTTTTCTTCTGGAGATCCTTAAATTCTTAAATGAAGAATAAAAAAAAAAGAAGGTTTGCTTTTCTACTAATGTGTGGTCAAAACTTTCCTTAGGATAAATCTCAGAATAAATTAATTCTGTGCTGTGCTCAATAGCTCAGTGTTACTCTGGAGAATATGATAGTGATCGACAGATTGTAAAATATATGGAAAATAGCTCTCCAAGTGCTCTGCTTATCTCTTGTTATACATTGCTTTTTCCTTGGCTTTATCTCTTCAGCTGATTTCTTCCTTCACTCTTTAATCTTTTTCCAGTGTTTGGTTTGTTTGGGTTTTTTTAATGTATTGATTAATTTTATGAGACTGCTGATCACGGTGAGGTTGGAGACCTCACACTGAACTCCATCAAGTGGTGCAGAGACTGGGAACTCCATGGACGGTAAAATCTGAATCCAGCACTACCTGAGGAACCAAGCCTGTTTGCTCTGTGCTTGATTCCCACTGACGTCCAGAGGATGGTGCTACTTGTCTTACTAAGAACTTGTCTGAGTAAGAGCCGCAGAAAATCTCTATGATGTCGTGGCATTGTCTCCTCAGCATCCTCTGTTTGTCAAAACCAGCCAGCACTCTCATTTCCACAAATGAAAAGTGGAAATAATCCACAATAAATAGTGACACGTGTCTCATCTGATCAGTTATAGATGAGTTTTAAAGGGTTTTGGAGGGAAAATTGCACTAGGGAAAACATTCAAGTGGAGACATCTCATTATAATGGAAACTTAAATTCAATATTTTTTTTTTATTTTTACATCAGGACAGGATCCTTACAAGAATGTGTTTCCTATAATACAGTGGATTGCTTCTTATGGCAAGTGACAGCACCATCTCAGGGTTCCTTGGTCCATATGCATCTTGGGTCAACCACAAAGTGGTCTAGGAAGCTGCTGTTTATAGTGCAGGATGGGGTGATGATCAGCTAATAATGCATTATAGGAGTTTTAGGGTTTGGGTTTTTTTTTCAATGCAAATATGTTTATTTCTCAGAAACTGTTTTGGTAAAAACTGAAACTAACAGCTTTGACAACTTGTTTAGACTCCCTTTCATGTTGGATGCAATCTGTAGAGTGAGGAAGCAAGCAAGCCAGCTTTGTCATTCCCCTGGAGACTTCTGGCAAAGGAAAATTGGAAAATGTAAGTTTCCTGCCTGTCCCTGAATTTGGGGCATCAGCTGTTGCTAAACTTAAACAAAATCCATGACTAAAAGCAGTTTGGACACAAGAGGCAGTTAAACTTTTTGCTACCTTGCAAGAGGTAGCAACTGTGGCCCAAACCCTCCTGTCTGCTCTGCCAGGCTTGTGAAGGTGCTGCATTTGGAAATGATGTAAATGAATCGATGGCTGTTTCAACACATCCACTTCCAGGGAGAAACACCTCCTTGCCAGAAGGGCATTTATCAGGGAGCTTTTAGCTGATAGGGTGTATCCAAGCAGGTTCCTGGGGTTGCTGAGCTGTGACAGGGGGTCAGGAATGTGGGATGCCAGCAGTTTCGCCCTCCTTCCCACCTGGCCGAAAGCCCTGTGCTTCAGCAGGGTAACTTTGGGCTTGGTGACCAATCTTTAGAATCCTTCCACTTTAACTACTCTTAGCTGGAAACCCGATGACTGCATTTTGGATTCCTTTCTTTCACCCTCATGTCATTTTCCTGGAAATCAGTAGGAATCACCAAGCTTTCTCTGAGATGCAATGAGATATGAGGTGAATGTAGTCATCATCTCCCTTAACTCCTCCGTCCTTGCTGAATACTTGTATACAGTTTTCTCTTTTCCTCCAATTTCAGGAACATATGTAAATAATTAACTTACAAATTATACAAGCTTATCACACTATATCCCAACAGATGGAGAAACACCATTAAGTTGATTTGATCAGGCAGCCACATGCTAGACGCAGATCCAGAAAAAACAAGGAAATGAGAAGTTACCACTCTTAACAACATATAACTGATCTCATGGCAGCTATTGCTGCATGTGACATTACAGACCATTTATTGTAATCTTAACTCTGACCCACCCAGCCCTTTCACCATACTTTTCTCTCTATCAAATAACTGTTGTGAAAGTTTATTTCCACTGCAACAGGCAGCGTGGTTGCAGTGTGTATCCCAGTCACACGTAACCTGGTTGGTTCACATTACCTTAGCAGTCACACTGAGATGTGGGTAGCAGTCCAGTCTTGCTCTCAGTAGCTATTTTAGAAATGCTCCTTCAAGCATGGCTAGGGATTGTGACTGGGTGGTCTGACACCGAGACCTGGTGAACTCACATATAAATCCCTGTTAATAGTGGTAGGTGTGAGACAAAGCTCTTTGAATGCTGTGAAGTGCTCTAGCACTGGGGTGTGCAGAGAAATGCACATGCCACTTGGGTAAGGAAGAGCTGCCAACTAGAATAGAAAAAAAAATGGTTATTTCTTTTTCAAACCAGCTTGCAAAGATTAGCTCTTGCTAGAGCAGCAGAGATTCTAAAGCTGGGACTTTCCTGAAAACAAACCCATTGGTTTGATACAAGTGACATGCTATGCCAGGCACAGTTCTTAGGGAGCATTAACATTTCTCTTTATTTCATTCACTGAGGGAAATGAGTGCATCACCCAGGTAATCCAGTCAATCACTTGTAAATTTGAAATCTGTCTCTATTGCTTGACAGTGAATAGAAAAACAGGGAAACACTTGGAAACTGAGAGATTCTTGCTTTTTAGCAAAAAAACACTGTATTGCTGTGCATCCACTATTTTTCTTTGGAAATTGTGCCAGAATATCACAGCGGTATCATGCAGAGATGCCCAATGGCTTTTCACTTGACGACACTGGTGTCAGTTGGAAACGAGTCCCAGCAGGGCAGAGCTCAGGTGAATTTACCAGGCTGCTTAGCATGGGCTGCAAAAGCCAATTCCATGCTATGGTACTGCAGGTGAGCTCCTCCAGACATCCTTAGGGACCCAGCACACAGGCAGCGATGGAATAAGTCAGTGATGTGGGCATCCGAGCCCTTTGCCTTCACTGGGGCCCTTGAGCCAAACCTGTGGATCTTCTAACTGACCAGTGCTCTCCACTTGCATTGAGTGCTGGGACACTTGGTTTGCAAACAAAACTTTGTGTCTTTCTTTTGGGGACCAAGCTGAATCACAGAATCACAGAATATTAGGAGCTGAAAGTGACCTCAAAAGATCACTCAGTCCAACCCCCTGCCTGACCCTTGTGAACAATTGTCTTACAAAGGAAATCTGTGCTTCTCTACTTAGAAGTTTTTTGGTTTTTTTTTGAGTGTTTATTACTGTGAGAAGCTGTTCTACTCTCTGTTCCCTGCTAGAGTGGTCCATGTAGTCACACTCCCTCTGCCAGAAGGCAGTGATGTCCTGGCAGGAGAGACAATGGGACTCTGAAAGCACTTTCTGTATGTGCACGTGGGCAGGGTGTGCAGTCTGTGGTTGTTTTCTGACAATAGAAACCTGTGTGTCAAAGTCTTTGCTTGGCTCTACACTACTGCTGCTATCTCAAAGTCAAGCCAGTGAAGGATTTTCCACTGCTTTGGAACTATGTAGTCTTTGGTTGGGAATTTTAAGCTCTCTACAGTTTAGCCTCTGAATTATTTTCTTATAGTTTCTCTAGGGTTTTTCCTAAGGGTTTTCACGCTGGTCACCCATGAAAAAATTGTCGCAGAACAACAGATTCACACATTTACTGAACGGTTGGGTTTGGAAGGGACCTCTAGAGATCATAAAGTCCAACCTCCCTGCTAAAGTGGATTGCCTAGAGCATGTTGCACAGAATCACAGCCAGGTAGTTTTGAACGTCTCCAGCGAAGGAGACTCTCCAACATCTCCAGGCAACCTGTCCCACTGCTCTGCTGGGCTCACTGTAAAGTTTTTCCTCATGTTTAGGTGGAACTTCCTGGGTTACAATTTGCATCCATTGCCTCTTACCCTATCATCTTGCTCAGAGCATCACTGAGAAAAGTCTGACCCCATCCTCTTGACATCCAGCCTTTAGATATTTATAAGCATTGTTCATACTTGTGCACTATTTCCTTCTTTCCTTTCTCACCACACTTTGAGGGATATACAAATCTTAAGTAAGCATTGCCAGGTAACTCTCTGATATCTCAATCCTGATTCACCCACAGACTTACTGTTTCCAGTACCTGGTGCTACTTCCCTAATTCCAAAGCTTTTGTGCCCATTTGACAGATTTGCTTACATTTCTGCTATGAAACCTTCCCTCTACTAGTGCTTTCTAGTCTGCTATTGAAACTCTGCTTTCACATTCAAGGGCCATCTGAAAGGATGTAGAGCTGGTCTTAGACCCATCCTCTTCTGTTGCCATCTCCCAGCTGTTCTGCTGTCACACATGCATCCCAGGATTCAGCACTTCAGGTGGCACCCCTGAAACCTTGCAAAATCCCTTCCCCTCCCCCCAATCCCACTCTACCTTTGGAAATGGAAATCTGTGTTTTTCTGACTTACATCTCCCTGAGTCCTGTGCAACAGCTCAAATATGAGCCAGCCAAGCCAAGCCAAGCCAAGCCCTGCAGCGGCTGGAGTGCTCTTCTCCAGCTGGGGCTGCGTGCAGCTGGGAGGTGTTGCAGATTCCCTGTGGCATCCCTGCCTTCAAGTCCTGCCTGCAGCATTAGCTCCAGCCCTACCTACAATCCTGCCTGCAGTGGTGAGCACAGGGATGCCCAGGTACATGTTCAACACCAAACCAATGTCTATTTGGGCTTAGCCTATTTGGAGTGCAATACCTTCGATTTAGCTTTACAAGGAAAGGCTGTGTTATTGCTGGCAGTTGGTACCCCGAGTGCCGTGCTGAAATGCCACTGAAATGCCAGTCGTTGCTGGGCATCTCTGCTCTCCTTTTGTCTGTCAGAATCTTAATGAGGTGGTAGCAGTGCTGTGTCCTCTTGTGCTGGACTGTGCTCAGCCTTCCTTCTCAGTGAGAACCACCTCAGTGGCTTGCTAGTGCAAGGCTTGGCTTTTGCTGTTACTCAGTTACTCTGTCATTACCCTGTGCAACTGGGACAGTCACTTTATTGAGACGTATTCCAGGCAATATTTTCAATATAAATATTTATGGGTAGAATTTTCAAATATTATCTACGAGCACAAATCCTGCTGAATGTCAGTGTGATTCATATTCCTTTGACAACATTGGGAAATGCAGCTCTTCATGTTAATAATGACAAAAACCTGGCTATTGCTGATGGCAGGCCAGTATGAATTCCTGGTAGAAGCACCTTTAGCCCTAGCTAGGACTATATGCCTGTGTGCTATACTTAGCTGAGAATAAAGGAGATTTTTGAATTTTAAATTCTGACGTTGAACAGTAGCATTTAGAAAAAATATTATTATTCCCAGCTTTTATTGAGTACAAAACCCTACTGCTTTTGAGATATTTCCAAAGCTTTCTTTTTAGTGCAAGATACTAACTACTTTTTTAAGCCTTTAAGCTTTCTTTTCAAGTGGTGTCATGATTGCCATGCTAACTAGGAAGAAAAGTATTTTCAATTTTAAAAAAATGTATGTGTGATGGTTGCTCACACTGTCTGCATCCACAGCAGAAGGCTTAGAAAGCAGGGGAGAAAGAAATGAAAAAGTATTTTTCCTGTCTCACTGTTTAAATGATAAAATAGCCATTAATATGATCATATTATAGAATTATAATTCTAACCTTTTCGAAGAGTTTCCATCATTGCAGATCTTGCAGCTGGTGCAATGACAGTATGGCATAAACATTTTGTTGGAGAGTTTGATTTACTTATACTGAGACTTTTTGTAAGGTCAGTGCTGTGGTACAGAGCTTAATATTCTTCAGGCATTCACTTTAATTACAGTTTTGTTTTTGATGCTGGGCCTGATTGATCTTCATGTCTTATGTGGAGTCACTCCTGTGTTGTATCAGTGTTAGAGAGATCTCACTGTTTAGAAATAATGAATCCAGGATCGTTTCATATCTGGGACAGCTACTTGTTTGCATTTTAGTTTGGTTTTTATTCCTCCACTTAGTGAAACATCATGTGTCTGGTTGCAATTGGGGGTGCAGGACTGGAGGTGTGCGTATCATGTAGGAGAGTCCTATTTGTACTAAGACTCAACTACATGTCATATCACAGGTGTTGCCTCCATCCTGTGCTGTGACCCCCAGAGCCCAGTGCAGTTTCTTGGGGGATCTGGGTTACTAGCTGAGTTTCATGTGAAGGGGCCATGACACCAAACAGAAGCCACGGCACTGTCCTATTCATGCATGAACTACAGGCCAAGCGTCTGGCAGGAATGAGCTCTGGGAATCCTGATGTCTGGTGGGTGAGATTCCAACAAAAGTCCACAGAACTATGGGCATGGTTTTGTGCTTTGAGTCTTCCCCTACGTCCTACTACTTTGCAAAACCACCTACTCTCCTGCTAGTGTTGGCTTTGATAAGCCCCTAATCCTAAGATCCTAATGAAGGCCTTGCACCAGACTGACCTCAGAGCACTGCCGGCACATTTTATCCCCTTTTCAATTATCTTTCTCTTTGTAGGGGCTTCCTGTGAATTGTTCTTTGGACCAGTCTAGGATAAATCTTTGCTGAAAGATTCTGCAGCATACTAAAAATGCAGGAAGCAGAATGGGTTTGTAAGGAACAAGTTGTGCTAGACAAGCTCACTTTTCTTTTTCTATTCTAAATAATTACAAAATTTGATGGTGTTTGGAGCAGAACAGGCAGAATTGCTGATGTGTCAATATAGTAAACATGTTCTAGAGACAAATGAAGGATAGCGAAGGGTGTGGGGGTGAGGAAAGGGAATTAGGGGACATGGTCCTTGCAAAGAGGAGGGAAGGAGCATACTTTGTGTTGTGTCTCCTTGACCATTTGCACTGTGCTTGGTAGTGCTAATGGAGGGTTATAAACATATCCATTTGCATCTCATCCATTCCCTTCTTCCTCAGCAGAAAATCCCTGTGAAAGCTAGATAGTCCTTCCATTAACAACATTGTGTACCTATGTGTTGCAGTTACTTCTTGCCAGTTAGAGACTGTTCTCTACAGCATATTTCCTGTGTATTACTGCACACATCATCTTGTTTTAAATCATATAAAAGAACTGTATAATCATTTAGATTGGAAAAGAACTTTAAGATCATCAAGTCCAACTGTTAACCTAACACCGTCAAATACACCATTAAACTGTGTCCCTAAGAACCTCAACTACACATCTTTAAAGTACCTCCAGGGGTGGTGACTCACTCATTTCCCTGAGCAACTGGTTCCAATGATTGACAACCCTTTTGGTGAAGAAATTTTTCCTAATATCCAATCTAAACCTCCCCTTGTGACACTTTAGGATGTTTCCTTTTTTCATATCACTTCTTACTTGGGAGAAGAGACTAACACCACCTGGCTACAACCTCCTTTCAGGTAGTTGTAGAGAACAATATAGTCTCCCCTCAGCCTCCTTTTCTCCAGGGTAAACAACCCCAGATCCCTCAGTCACTCCTCCTAAGACATGTGCTCTAGACCCTTCACCACCCTTCCTCAGACACGCTCCAGCACCTCAGTGTCCTTCTTGTAGTGCAGGACACAGAACTGAACACAGCACTCAGATGTGGCCTAACCGAAGCAAGTACAGGGGGGACAATCACTACCCTACTGCTGGCCACATTGTTTCTGATGCAAGCCAGGATGCTGTTGGCCTTCTTGGCCACCTGGGCACACTGCTGGCTCATATTCACCTGGCTGTCAACCAACACCTCCATGTCTTTTTGTGCTGAGCAGCTTTCTAGACAGTCCTCCCCAAGCCTTTGTCATTGCCCGGGGTTGTTGTGACCCAAGTGCAGGACCCAGCACTGAACTTTGTTGAACCTCATGTCATTGGCCTTGGCCTATCCATCCATCTTGTCCAAGTCTGTCTTTAGACTCTTCCTACCCTCAAGCAGATTGACACTCCCACCAGCTTGGGATCCACATGGATCTCCCTCCCCTACATCCACTGAGATGGGAGACGAAAGGAGCCATCTAGCACACTGACCCTCTCGTGTCACCTAATCTCCGGTGAGCCTGGTTTTATGCCTTTCCTCTGTCAAGCCTAGTTTAAAGCTCCTTTGATGAGCCCTCTTAATGCCTGTGCAAAGATTCCCTGAGACAGGCATACCCTGTCTGTCACCAGCAGGCTGGCTGTTGTGTAGAATAAACCCCAAGTTTTAATGGTGACATCAGAGCCAAGTATATATACTGGTTCTTCCTATTTCTGACACCTTCATTCCCTGTAAACTGGAAGGATAGAGGAGAACACAACTTGTGTTCCTGATTCCTTACCCAGTTCTCCTAAGGCCTTGACATCTCTTGATTGCCCTTGGACTTAGTGTTGCACCTTCATTATTTTCTACCTGAAAATCCAATAATGGCTAATAATCCAAGAGCTGTACAAGGATAGGAATCTTTCCCTTCACACCCTTAACACAGGCCCCAGGGAGGCAGCAGACTTTGCTAAGAGATGGGTCAGGTCACCCTATTGGACCATCTGTTCTCTTCAATAGGGAGTGTCCTCTGACAACGACCAGCCTTTTTTTCTTTATGGAAGCAGTTTTAATGCAGAGCATAGACCGACTTAACCTCGTCAACACCTCCAATCTAGAGAAACCATTGTCCTTGTTACTGTTCAGTTCCATTTGCAAGGCCTTGTACCTGTCATCCAAGGGCACCTGGGAATGTTTCAATCAATTGGATTTCTGGCATTTCCCTCAGAAGACTGTTCCAGTCTTGCACTAAAGAAAGGAACATTAGAATTTCTTCTTCAATAGTCAGTGAAACTGTCCTTTGCTAAGCCAGAGGACGGTGCTATAGAAGAGGGTCTGTAAAGGTGGGGGAAGAAAGGGTGAAGCAGGTGGGGGAGGGGAAAGTACAGAAGTAAGAAATAGAAAGAGCATGAAGCAAGAGATATTGATAAGTGTCTGAGGCCCTAATGAAATGAAACATAATCTTTGTTTCTTGCATCCTCTACTTTTCGTAGCAGCAGAAAAGAAGAAGATGTTCTTCCTTTAAAAAACAGGAAATTAAAACTCAACTAATGTTCTTTGCTGGTGCTGAAGAACTCTGAAGTGTAATGGAAGAAAATGGAAATGGGTAAATATCCAGGGCTGGCATTTTTGAAGGTACCTAAGGAACTTTGGTGCTGAGCTTTCCCTAAAGCCCTGTCAGAGTGGAGTGACAAGCTGCATAAGCTCTTTTTCAAAATCCTCTCCATAAAGAGCATATTAAAGCAGAGGTGGAAAGCAGAATGCAGACTGAGTGGTACAGATATCCACGTGGTGATTAGTCCTGAGCTTGGCAGAAATAATAATCAATTATTTGTTCTGCAGCTTTGTCTATGATCTGTATATTTGTGCTAGGGCCCCACTGGGCAAACACACAAGGAAAAGAAAGTCCCAAGGAGCTTGCTTAAATGTTTTATTCATTGCATTAATTTTTGCCTGAACAGTTTTTTCCCTTGAGGATGGAGGACTTAAGATATGGTTCAAAGGGCTGTGTGGGACTTAGCCAAGAAGCTGTCCCTAAAATTAATGACATAGTTGGGCTAAACCCTTTGTACTGTTTGGAAATCAGCCACTGACACTCAAACAGGTTTGCTCCATGGTAAAAACCTTTTCTTTCCTAATGATTCAATTGGCCTTTTGGGTTTACCCTAGAGGGCAAACATACCCCACAGTGCTATTCAGTATGGAAGGCAGGAGCTTCAAGAAGTATGAAGTACTGTGTACTTTCATCTAAAATGAAGCTGTGAGGAGTGTTTGGCTCATAGATGCTGGCCCAGTTCTTTCAGTTCAGACACATCAGCGCAAAAGCGTGGATGTCGGAGCAGTGCTGGTGATTGAATTGCAGCTCAGGACTGGGAGTTGCAGCTGCTGGTTCTATTCAGGGAGTGTAGAAATCTTCAGAAATGTTTAAAGATCAACCAGGAAAGTAGCTGTTTGAAAACAATTTCAGGTGTATTTAAAGTCCCAGTAATGCTGTTGCTTCACTCTGGTTTTGCTGGCATGCCCAGAACAGCTGTGTTTGATAGCTCCCCACAGGCAGGATGGCTTTGAAAGTCAAGTAATGTTGTTTTGTAGTGTCAGCCTTCTAGGCATGTCTTGAGGATGTGTCTGCTTTGGATGAGGGAGCGGGGAATACGAGAGCTGCTGAGGATGCTGGAGAACTATGGGGACAGACCTGAGAGGGGGAGGAGGAAGAGGGAGCGCTCATTGAGGCATTTGCTAACTTTGATGGCACGGCTTTGGTGGAATTTTCTCATCTCAAAGCAAAGCCCCACTGCTAGCTAATGGAGGACTTGTTGGGGAGCAGTAATGACTTGCACATTGGCCAGGAAAGCCCTGTGAATGCAAGGATGACATCATAACAAACCATCTGGATAGAGAGTAGGTAAGTGGGGGGAAACTGGCCCTGAAGCTATGGCTTCCACATGTGTGTACATTTGCCAGGGTATGAGACCATGAGTCAGGACCTCACTCCTCTGTCTTGTCCTCATACTCCAGATGTTACTTGGTAGAGAACACGAGGACTTGTTGAGATACATGTGTAATTTAGGACAAGGAGCAAGAGCAAGACTACATCCAGGCCATAACACTTGAAAGAATGTTATTACATGTGCTGGAAAGAGGAATGGGTCTGGAGATTTTCACGGGTCTAAATTGTTAATAGATATGTCATGTAGAACCTAGCCAGGCTCCGGCTCTGTTGCAGTGAAGGCTGCAGACCCCTCCGTGGCTCCTGAGGGCTGATTGTCTGTGTGTTCCAAAATTTATCTGCTTTCTTGGACAGCTTGGAAATTCAATAGGACTTGCGGAGGGCCAGCACAGGGATATTCTCCTATTTTGGAGTAAGTAAACAAGGACATCCTGAGATACAGCTGTCCTCACCCCATCCTTGTCCTTTCTCCATTTTTGTCTCCAAAAGACAGATCAAGGGAACCAGCTCCACTTCTTTCATTCTCTCCCCTTTATGTACTTGATAAACATACCTTCAGCTCAAATGTCCAAGTCTATGACTGCGTGTCCCAAGAGAAATGCTAAAGCATTTCTAGCCTGGCTGCTCTTTCATGAGCTGAGAGGACTCCTGCAGGCTCTGTCTGTGCTAGCATTGCTGGTGTCAACTCAAAGCTAGCATGGGCAGAAATCTAGGAAATAGCAATTTGGCTGTGCTTCTTCCTCACAAAGACTGTTTTTCATGTTTGGTTGTTTATTTTGGACTGCATTCTGTGGGAAGTCCAGAAAGTCTGAAAGCTCTTTTGAAAAAGTAAGGGGCTAAAGGCTTCTGACAGAGGGAAGATGAAAATTTGTATGGAACAAGAAAGCAGGACAGTGAAGATGATTACAATGAGGGAGCTCTGGTTAGTCTCTCAGGCTCCTTTCTTTAGGTGTAAGCCGAAGGGTTGGAGATAGGAAGAAGAGGAATGACCAAAAAGGACGATAAAGGCATTTGAACCCATGTCCTGTCCTCTTCCGGGGATAAAGTGAGTTATGGAGCTTTCAGAGAGTGCTCCCAGCACCCTCACTGATTCTGTTATGAACAGAGATTCAGAGATCTGAGTTGTGTGAGTCAGGGTTCACCTCCAGCTAGTACCTGAGGTAGAGGTGGGAGATGGTGTGTAAGCGTTCCCTCTTTCCCCCATCATGTGCTGGGATGTGGTTGATGCTGGAGTTTTCCTCTCCCCTTTGTCCCAAAGAAGGGCTGCTTTTCTCTGGGAACAGCTGATGACACCAGGTCTGGCAGGTGTCTACAAGGCTCCCAGCCTGGCATAACTTGCGATGTAGCCTTAGACTCATCTTCTCTGGTTGTATTCCTCTTGCGAGGCATTCTTGAATAGTCTGCTTTTCATTCTGCACTGCAACCAAACTGTTAGCTAAAGCAACTGCTAGTTGAAGGACAAAACCCCTAAATGGTGGTGTCCTGGTCCCATCCCGTACCTTCTTACAAAGCAGGTGTGACAAAAACCTGAAAGAACTGGCCTTCACCACAGAAGGGAGCCATCTTATGAAGATTGACAGTCTGTCTGGATAGTACAAGGCCACAGGGTTCTCTTTCCCTTTCCTCTTGTTAGATCCCCAGCCTGTACCCCTCTCCTGACCAACTCAGATCTTTCTGGCTCTGACAACCTGGATTAGGGGGATGTGCAATGCGCTGGAAGACTGACAGACCAAATCCATTAGCAGCTCTGTAGTCATGGGGGTGGTCTTATTTGTCCTCTTAGCTGTCTTGTTTGCATCCAAATTTTTGATTGTTCCATCCAATGCATAGGGAGGTGGCAACATCCGCTCACCCTTACTGGTGGAAGCCTTTTCAGTGTACATTTCCCACAGTATTCTGGTGAGTCATGTTTCTTTTAGTATAGGCTGTGTTTGCACAACTTCACACATTTCTCTGTGCAGTGGGACAGACCCTCCCTCAGGATATCATGCTCAGTGTTTTACAGCGCTGTATCATTCTGTGGCAAACACACATGGGCTGAGTGCAGCATCAACAATACCCATGCTTGTTTTTAATCAGGTGGACCAAATGCCACCTTCAGAACCAGCTTCTCTCTGTCAAAGGCGGCAAAGCATAGGGCTGAATGTTTATTTTCTTCACTGATTAACTCTGTTCTCTTTGCATTGCGAAAAACAGCATCCCTGCTGTTCTTTGACTCAAAGCAACACATCCCCTTAGTGCGTATCATGCCAAAATTAACCCCTGGGCAACAAAGCGACAAGAAACAAAGGGCTGTTTGTTAAACAAATATCTATTTATGCAGGATCAGACATTCAGACATGGCAAAATAAGTTCCTGTATTTGTCAGTGATTGTGTAAGCCTACTTTGAAGCTACAATAATGAACTGATGAGGACGGACACATTTATTTTTTTGAGTTAGAAAAATGATCTTTGAAACAGATGATTCTGCAATCAGGACAGCAGGTAAAAGCAGAGACAGATGTTCAGCAGATGAAAGTCGATGTAATTCCCCTCCAAAGTTCTGGTTCTGTCTCCAACTACTGCAAATCTAAGTGTTTTAAATTTGAGCACTGTCCCAATTTGAAGAAAGCGATTCCTTATAACCAAGCCTGATTTTCTGCACTTTGTTAGGTGTTTTTTGTATTGAAAACAATAAGGTGAACTTTGATATATTTAGGTGTTGCCTCATATGTGGACTCCTAAACTGCAAGTTGAAATGAGTTTGTTTTCATGTTTGATTCTTTTTCTCTTTTAAAATGCTGGCAGAGCATCCATAAGCAGTAAGACCAGCAGAATCAGCTCTCCTTGCTTTCCTTATCGCCTCAGGCTGAAAAGTCCCATTGTGTTAGATTTTATACACTGCTCAGTAAGACCTTGAAGTGCTGTTGATGAACACACTGTTAAAAAAGTTTCTTTCTCCCCTTGTTTTTCATTTCCCTGTGCTTTGTTCTACTTCTTTAAATGCAAGCACCATTCTGTCTTGAAGGAATTGCCAATTTTTCTGTGGAAGAATCCATCTTTCTGAATTCACCTATTGGCAGATAATGTCTCCCATTGCGTTAGTTCAGTTCAGGTTTCTGTCCTCTGAGTGTTCAGAGCTCCTTAAGCATTACATGGATATAATCATAAGTATGAAGAGGAGAATTCCTGTCTTGGAAAAGAAAGAGTAAATCATATGTTACCACTTTATGCTGTAAAATGGGGAAAAAAAGGATGTCTTAAGTATAAGTGACCATTAAGTGACCTCTTAAGGTCCTTCTCATCTCGGTTTTCACATAGTCTGTTTGCTTGAGGACATGGTCTAAGGGTAGACTTGGTGGCGGTAGGTTAATGGTTGGACTGGATGATCTTAGGGGTCATTTCCAGCCTTAATAATTCTATGATTCTATGATTCTATGATTCTATAAAATACACCTTGTGACACATGTGCATTGTGTATATTTTTATCTCTATGTCCTCTTGCAAGGACTCTCCTTTAAGGTCTCTCTCTTGCCTACTTTTTCTTGAACACAGACTCTGTGGAGAGAAATAAGGGAGGAAAGCCTGTCCAAGTGTGTCTTGCATGCCAGTATTGTCCCCTCTCTTTTCTCGCTAATTGAACTTGAAATGCCTGGTGAGAAATGGCTGAAAGTATTAGATTAGGGTGTCTCACAATTCAATGAGCTGCCTAGATCTGAAAGGGAGTGAAAAGGCAGAGGACTTGCATTCATAGATGATGAACCTGATATGGAAGTATCATTTTGGTGCTTTGCAGGTCATACCACAGAAAAGTCTAAAAAATGAGTTGATCAAATGGATGAGCTTTCTTCATGGTGAAGGAACCTCTAAGCAAGAGTTTTTGAGAGTTGTGTTGAGGGGCCAGGAAAATAGTAAGTTAAATATTGACAGCTCTATTCGTTACTTGACTTGACTTACACTGTGCAGTGCTCAGTGATGTGCAAAGTTAGGACTTGATGTGCCTGGTGTTGTATAGAGACAGGAAAATTGAAAATTACCCTTGGAGAGACCTCAAAATTGTAATGCGTAAGGAGCAAATGTGCCTGCCGTTTTGGGGTCAAGGAGCTTTGCTATGAGGGAATAAAGAGAAGTGAGAACAGCTCTAACCTGCTAAAATGAATTGATGAGATATGCTGATGGGTGAATGGTGAGAATTAATTTCAAAAGACAGAAAGTAAGGTGGGACACAGCTTTAGAAAGTTGTAAAAACTCAGAAGGATGCTGTCTCTACCACTAATTTGACACTTGTAGCAAGCAGCTTTTGGCTGTAGAAGATAAGCATCTCTGTCAGAGGTGGGGGTATTATTTAGAAGGTGGAGACTGGAGGGAGATATGCAGATAACGTTGCACATAATGGCATATGTGCAAAAGCTCATTTATGAGCTTTTCACACTGGAGAAAGCAGTTCTTCAGCCATGGGTTGTGAGATTTTTTAGCTCTTGGGGTAGCTGCAGAGCTTGAAGTAGCTTGTGAAATATAATTGCACAATGTGAAGGGAAGGGAGAAGTTCTGAGCAGGCAGAAAGACCAAAGTACACGTCTCCTGCACAATGTGGGGAGGGGGAAGATAATTCACCAGAAAAAGAGAGATGTGTGAGAAATATTTGTAGTTACCTTGTGAGATCTGAAATAGGAAGAAGTTATGTGACGAGGGAGAGAAATCAGTCTATGACAAGGCCCCTGAATGTGCTATAACAAGAAAAGGCTATAAAGATGAAAAGACAATAGTCACCAACAATATTAGAGAGACCAGGCTGCTGAGAACTCACAACATCGATATCTTTACAGACATTTATGCCTGAAAAGGAGCAATGGGGATCTTTGGAAGATAACAGGCTGATGTCTTGAAAGAGAAGTTACTACATATAGCCACTGAACATGGAAGAACCACGGCTCAGGAGGATGTGAACTGGAAAAGCAGGTAATTTGAGTTTATTCACTGGTGGTGCTGAATCGGTGGTGTGAGTCTCTGGAGGTTTTGGAAAACAAGTTATCTGTGGATTGAGTGAATTACAAAAGTATATTATATTCAAATTATATTCAAATTATAAATTTGAAGTACTTAGCTATACTGATACATGACCTCACAGTCTCCTTCCTGTGAGGAAGGAGAGGCTAATGAGTTTGTGTATCTCTTGGAGGAGCTGTTATTGTTTCTTCCAGTGTAAATCATCTTGTGCTTGTTTACCTCTGTAGGTTTTGCTTGGTCAGTTGGCTTTGTTTGGTTCCCCTAGGCTTTGTGTGTGTGTGCATCGTTTTCTCTCAGCAGCAGATTTTGCTGCTTAGCAGATCCCAAAATTGAAAGCCATAACCCTTTCTGGGAAGTGTCAGGAGCGGTAAGTCAGATACAGAGTGTGCATTCATAGGCTATGGCAGTATGTGACAAAACTTCCTGACGAAGGTACATCAAAAGAAACAAAGGTGGGAGACTGGAAACTGGCATTTCTCCCATGCCAGGAGACTAGCTAACAAGTCACAGGTGGTCACAGCAGAGGCATGAGAAGAACATGATTATGATGGGTTGTGGTGATAGCTTGCATGCACTTGCACGTTTCATCTGCTTGTTTTTCACAGCAGTTCTTAAAATATTTTACACAGCTTGCTATTTTGTTCAGATAGAGTGCAAATTGGGAATTACCGGAGTGCAAAGTCCATTTTGATTGCTTTACTGGTCTTTACTCTCCTACTGTCCTTTTACTTTCAACTTGGTCTAATACCCCTGGAGGGTGCTAGCCTTGCTGCAGTAATCCTATGGCACAGCACAGACCTACTGAGATGACTCATGGGGGTATTCAGGGAAGATCATTGTCTTGAGAATGCTCCCATTGAATTGCAAACACTCCGATCTACCGGCTTGCTTCTGCTCAGGAGAGAAAAATAAAACAGTTTTCATATTAGAAATGACCTGGCAATGAAGCACCTTAGTGGAGGCTGGAGCTTGTCATCTGAGAAAGGACTGTGACTGCACTTGGCAAAAGCCTGTCTTGATGTGCTCTTGGAGATTCTGAGCAGGGAGGGAGGAATCTCTGGATATACAGATGTCCAGAAGCATGAAATGGAGGAAAGAAATTTTGTCTCAAATGAAAATGGAACCTTGAGGGCTTAATAAAGCAAAAGCCTCAAAATGCTTGTTCTGCCAAGAAAAGTGCAACAGAGTGCCCAGAATCCCTGCACAGTCTCACCGTTTGCTTACCAAGGGGTGAGAAACTGCCAATATCCTATAATGTTGCTCATAAAACAGACCTAATTTTGTCTTAAAACGTCTTGTTAGGAGTTTTTGGGTGGGGGAAGGAGAACATTGCAATTGTTACAGTTCTGTACATGTGGAGAGATTGCATCCCCATATTAGTATGAAGGTGGAAGCCTGTAAATTGCAGAGGAGCATGAGAGGGAGAGGGTGTTAGACCACAGATCCTAGTGTGGAGGGAAGGGTCCTCATCCAGATGTGTTGAACAGTTAGGAGGAGGGAGCAAACTATATCTGCAACACTGACTCCCTGCATTGGCTCTCAGTTGTCCATACTCTGTACCCCAGCAGTGGATTTTCTGTGCCATTGAGGAAGAGTTTGGTGGATCTGGCAGGGCTTCTCAAATGAGTTGCAGCACTTCACCAATCCAGCTTCCTATGTGTCACCAAGACTAATAAGTACATCCTTCTGGATCCGGTCAGGTCTCTCTACATCATATTTCTAGAACAGGAATGCAGCTTGGGCCACTCTGTTGATTCTAATCTGGATTTATCATTGCTAGCTCTGCAGGATCTGAGGTAATTTCCCCCAGAATCTGTGCACCTGCTCCCCAGCTTTTGGCTTGGAAAGCCACTTGGTTGCTGCTGAAGGCAAGGAATGAGCTTTTTGGTTGGCCTGCACCAGATCCCACTGAGTGCAGCTGAGCACTGGAGGTGTGCTGTCGAGAGGCTCCAGGCACTGTAGCAACCAGAAGGGAACTAAGTGAAGTGACAAAGACTGGCTGAGCTGGTCCTTTTTAAGGACCTTACTAGGTTTTCTATCTTATTAAAAAACAAACAAACAAACAACATATTTCCTACTATTAAAGGTGCTCCAGCCCACTCCATGACAATGAATTATGAAATGATGTTCTACAGGTTTGAATTGTAACACCAGCTTAGTGTACCAACCCTGACACTACTTGAGCCCTGTAAAAGTGTCTAAGAGAAGCATCATCCACATTTTCCGCTGCTTGAGATCATGGCTGGCCTGCACTTCTGAAAACAGGGCCAGTTTGAGCTAAAAAAGATAAACAACCAAACCTTCAGCAACTTTAAAAGTATCTTCACATTAATCTCTTCGCACTCATTTTTTTTTGGAAGCTAATGAGGTTAGTATCCTGAAGGAGTGTTGTGATACTTCACAGTGGCAATGCTCTAAGATTCTTAAGTGGCAAATGCTAGAGAAATGGCTAGCTGTGTATGGTGGGTTTTTTTTTTTTAAGTGGGAAAGAAGAAGGGAAATTACAGTGTATCTGGGCCTGGACAAGGGTGGGAAATAATCAGTCAATGTGTAATGATTGAGCTGTCTGTAAGATACAGTGTAAAAACGCTTTTTAGGAACACATTTCAAAAGACCTCTCATCTGAATTTCTTTGCAATATAAAGAACTTGATAAGTTGTTAAAGAAATAAAGAGTATTCTGCACAGGCTTCTCTAATTATGCTTAACTGTAAGTTTTAACTGAGCAAGGATCTCCATCTGCTTCAACAATACAATTTATGGTACAGTAGCCTGGCATCCTCTGAGCGCCTGAGAAGAGTATAATGCAGTAGCATATGTAAATACTTCCTAATTATGCACAGCAATGGGAATTCACAGATGGGTAACACCACCATCTACCAAAGACCTGCTACCTATAAATTCTCCTTGAAACAGTCTTGTATTACAGTGGATTATGGCAGTTTTTTGGGATGGATTGTTAAGATTCCATTATCTAAATTGGTTTTCAGGCATGGATGGGCTTGAGCTTGCTTTTACAGGAGGATGTATTGCAGATGATGGCATGAAGTACCAAACTGCACTGCAGAATACAGCTACTACCCTATTGCTGGAAAAGCAATGTTTGCTTTGCAGTGATGGAAATAAGAATTTACGGAGATGCAATAGTGCTGTGCTTAGACAAAGAAACCAGTTTAATGGGCCCATTTCTTTCTCCTGTAATAGGATGAATTACCAGTGAGTTTTGCACTCAGTTGACTGTCAGATACTCTTAAGATAATTAGGGGTGAGTTCAGAAGTTGGGTTAATATCAGTAAGTCTGGGCAGCCAGTTCATCCTGTAGTGACTAGGAAATAGTGGAACTAGAATTCAGAAAATAAACCCTTCTGAAAGCCTTCCCAGCAACCTAGCTTCAGAGACTGTTATCATTTAGTCTGACAAAATGTATCGAATCATTTTTCTGTAAAAGTATAGCTGAACACAAAGCATTTAAATTGTTAAAAATCTAAAAAAGTGAAAGGGTGTAGAAAATCGTGGAGTTAAGAAGGGCCTGTGAAAGGTCAGTGTTATTTCCAGCAAAACCACAGCAGTGACTTTGTGTAGATACCAACCTGTTACTTATTGTTTTTATAAAGAGATGGCCCTGCTGATTAAGAGAAGGCAACTCCATTCTCCTGCCTGCCCTCAGCTCTCCATCCTCTCTTATCCTCTGAAAAATAATGAGATGAGTTTAGGACTTCAGTGATCTAGGAATAAAGAAGAATACCTTTAATAAACATAGCAAAAATAAACACCAGCAGAGGATTTTTTTTTGTTCTTAAGTGCAGTAAGCAAGCTTGGCATGGTGATATGACATAACCACATCTGCCGTGGATTTGGCAGAGGATGGATGTGTGGTCATCCGGGAGAATTTCAGGAATAGGTTTCCATAATCAGGCCCTTGATCAGGCTTCAAAATGTCTTGCAGTCACTTTGGTGATAATAGGAGCTAAAATCAGTTCTCATTCTTAATCCCTGTGAATGTGAATCCCTCTGAAGACCCCTCCTCACTGGTGGGGTGGGGTGAGGATCCAAAAAGGCTTTGGCTCTGTATAAACCATGCTCAGCTGGGATGAAAACACCCATGTGATACCAGCACTGTTTTCAGCACAAATCCAAAAAGCAGCCTCATACTGGCTACTATGGAGAAAATTAACTTGATCCCAGCCAAAACCAGCACATAAACCAACTGTACTCAAAGAAGTCCCGCCTTTGGGTAATTTGTGTCTGGTGGGTTCTCTCTGAATTTTTCTCATCCCTATTTGAACCTGATTATAAACCATCGTATCCTGTGGCAATGAGTAGTATAATTTAATTATTGTTTTGTGTGTCTTTCTCAGGGATGCACAACTTCTTTTCATTAATTCTCAGCATATCACCTGGTAACTTTGTTAGCTGATTCTAAATTTTTTATTGTAAGAAACAGTGGATAATCATTCCTTGTTTCTTCTCCTCACACCAACTGTGATGGTATAGAGGTGCATTCTACTTTATTCCCACTTATTTTTTTCTTAAGTTGAGGAATTCGAGTCTAATTGATTTTTGCATGGAGTTACATACTGAGACTAAATCAGACTCTACAGCTGCTGAGTTGAAAACATCAGGGCATTCACTTCATTTGGCCCCTCAAAATGGGGAGGAAATTCAGTGTTGCCAACTACTGCTACCCCACACAGAACTCAGATTATTTCAAATTGTGTCTTTTTAATTAGAGCAGCTTGTATTTTCAGGAATTAATTAGCCCATTCACATGCCAGTGCCCTGACTCTCACTAAGGACAAATCATTCATGGCCCAGCCTGGAACATTGATTTAAACAGTTTGTCTCCAAAACTTCCATGAGCAGTAGGGACTATTCCAATAAAAATAAGGAGGGCTATGACACCCTAATATATCTTTCCCAAATGTTACTAAATTTCTCCCATAGCATTCAGGGAATGCATTACAGTGCCTGCATTTTTAGTATCTTGAAAGTTACTGTTAATTGTAAGTGAATAAAGGATAAATTTTGCAACTCAATGCCAGTGAGTAAATCAGTAGCGAAAGAAGTAAAAGACTATATTTATCTAGTGTCTTCAGTTCAGGGGGATCTGCTTCTGCTTCTCAAATTTATTACTTCCCTGAAATGAGAAGTGATCAGATGGTTCTTTGTTGTTGGATAAAAACGACCTTTGATTTACAATGTTGGCACGACAAGAACGGACAGAAGCCAACAGCCATAACTGAAGTTACTTCTCTGAAACGGGGCAAGATAGAATGAGGTGACCCTTTCAGTATTACCTTGTTTGTTTTTCTCTTTTTCTTTCCAGTTGACATTCTCGGGTACTTATTTCTTCTGGGATTTTATGGGTGTTATTAAACATAGTGAAGCAAACCCTCTATGGAGATCAGATTTTGTTGAAGCTGATTTGCCTGTGGCCATTTAACAGAAGAATTTTGCTTGGCTTTTACTTGCTAAACATAGTCTTTTTTCTCCTTCTTATCTCCTAGAGGTGACATTCTAAAGGAGCAGTTTCTTCTTGAAGTTTGATTATGAAATGCAAAGCGTTTGATTTAGGTTAACAAATGATCAAAGTTTAACTTAAAGAGTTCTGAGAAATACAAGTGTGCTGGAAAGGCAACTGAAGTTGGCCAGTGTTAGGAAGCTCATTGTGCCCTGGCTCTTTATATAGGAAGCCCCAAGTTGCCCTGAATCACCTTCTGAGGGGATCTGTGTTTCTGCACTGACTAGATAAGGAGCCTAGGAAGGCTAATACCTCTCTTTAAATACTCAAACAAGTGTGAGTGTCCTGGTCCCTGGCTGGGTCCAGGGATGTGTAATTTTTTTTTTCCCGTGAGCATCCTGGTAATGAAGACTAAATTGGTTAGAAGCAGAGAGCACATATCCCTGGAGGATAAATTTGCCTTCTCAGGCTCCTCGGAAATTTCTTCAGTTCAGGTATGATCAATATCAATGTGGGAAAATTTTGTGAAACACAGATGGAGACCAGCAGACAGATGTCATGGAGATGTCATCGAGATCATTCAGGTCTCAGATTAAACCTTCTGCCCCAGTGGCTACTTTAATGCTAATAATTCATGCTTGGGTCTGTTTATTGGTACTAATTGATTGTGGCCATGCTATTAAATACCTTTAGTCTCCAGAGTAGAGTATCCACATCTAAACTTGCTTTGGGAAAGGTCCTGGATCTGTGTCAGCTGCTGAGTTGAGACAAGGAATTTTTTTGAAGACTGTTAGATGGTTCTTGCAAGAAGCACCCTGTGGATATGCCTCACAATTTAACACTGCTTGAGTCCTGCTTCCTGGTATTAGTCCCAGACACTACTCAGTTAACCAGTGTAGTCATACACAGAAGCTCTGGTCCAAGCCTCACTCATAGTCATCCACCTGACAACTCTTGCAGTAGAGTTAGCTTTCCATACTGGGCTGTTGGTATGGGAAACAAAAGATGATAACTGAAAGGCTTTGGACTAACAGTCTTAGCTTTCTGCTCTTCTGGTGCTTCCACGCCATGTTTTGCCTATGGAAGATGCCTTTTCAGCTGGAGGAAAAAGATGTGAAGTGGTCACACGTGTCTCTGATTTTAGCGGTCTCATCAGCTACTGATGACTATGCAGTTTCAGGATCCTTTCAAAGGCATTAGCCATGGAATTTGATAAAATAGCACAAATACTGTTAGGGATTTGGCAGTGTATTGAACCAAAAGGTCAGTTGCAAGTCCTGGGAGCACAGTTTTACTTGGAGGTTTAGCTCAGTTTTGACTCTGGCATGCAGCTGTAACAGTTATGGTGCAGCAATAGGAGTAATGATGAAGGCATGGGATTTATTCCTCCTTGTTTCTTTTTCTGCATATTGCTGTTTTGATGAGCTGTGACTGGTGCTCCACAGGGATGTTGATCTTTTGTCATGTCAGTGGCAGAACTCCTCTGCTTTCTTTCTCACTTAAGGGAATGACATCTCCTTAACATGAAGTGTAACCTCTCACATTGATTACAGCAGTGGTAGGAAGTGTGCGATCAAACATTTACATGACTCTACCTCTTGGTTACATATAAGAAAATGAATGTCATTTTCACCTACATACTTTTTATCTTTTTTATGAGTGGAAAATGAGCCAAAAAAGCCAGAAGGCAAACTGCAACATATTAAGGTGAGAAAGAAAAGGAAAAACAACTTCAATATTTTCAGAGTAATGTGTTAAATTTGAATATATTTAAAACTTAGTGATACATATAATTAGTGCTGGTTTCCATGGTTACAGAGTCAAAGATACAGAAGTTGCAGCTCCATTTCTTGTCACTGAAAACTCTACGTAAATCAGAAATGGAGTGGATCCAGGTGGCAAATATTCATATGCTGAAATTGGCGTCACCCATCTTGTGTCCAATCTGTTAGTCAAAGTCAAGTAAATTACAAGGAGTCAAGATTTGTGGTTTCTAATTAATGTATTTGGTAAGTATAAATGTAACCCCCACTGAAGAAGAAAGATAAACCATTTTATGTCTCTTAATTACTTCCATGAGAGAGATCCTCTAGTTTCAATTTAGTTCCAGCAAATTTGGCTATATCTTCATTTTTGGCTATATCATTGTCAAATAATTTGAAGCAGCAGAAAGATTCTTGTAGATACGACTCCTTCAGGCCTATGGCTCATTTACAGCAGGGTTGTGTCGTCTTGTGGGATCCCTGTTCCAGTTGTTGCTACTTGACTCTTGTTAATATGTTGGGACTTGCATCATTTCAGGACCAAATATTGTCTCATTGCCCGAGTCTGTCCCATCAAATACAAGAGGACTGTGACAGGGGGTTGGGTACTGATCCACAGCCATTCAGGCTGTTTGATTTTTTGTGTTCCCTCTTTGTCTTGGGTGGCATCAACCAGCACTTGAGATTACTTGAGAGATTCTGTTTTAGCAAAATAAACACCTTTTAATTCTTACTTGAATGTTGCTAGTGGATTTATTTTATAATTCAAATATTTTCTGAAGAAGAAAATTGACTTAAATATAAGTGTTCCTCTTTGTTGTCGGACTGGATTATTTTACCTTGTCAAAATTAGAACTTCCCCATAGAAAGCTTATAGAAATTTTATAGAAAATGGTAAATATCCAATCTTTAACCTGCTGAGTTTTTTACTCTGACTCTCCAGCACATCGCATCCATCTTTACTGCTGTCTGTGGGATAGGACAATAGCATGTTATCATCACCAAAGGCAAGGAAACTTTCCCAAGCTTCACTTGTGCAGTGAGCTTGAGGAAACTGCTTGGACATGGTAGAGTGAATTTTTCAGTACAAGTTCAAAAAAAGCAGAAAGGTTTCTGTCACATTGCAGTCTGGTGTAGTGTGGGACAGACATCTGTCACTCAGGATTTAGTTCTTCAGCTTATAATAAGAAGCAGATCCTTAGAGTACTCATAAAAAGAGAAAGGAATAGTCACAACTGGGTACCAAGAAAAGGCAAGTACTGGACTTAGTATGTGAATGTGTTTTTTTCATTTATAACATCTGTTCATGTTTTCTACTTTAATGTTAGCATGAAAAAGAGAACCTGCAGTCTTCAGGTAATATGACAGAATATGCAAAGACCAGAATTTTTCTTAGTTTACATAACGGACAAAGGTTAAAGAAAACCAACTTTGAACTTTCATCATTTCATTTTTTTTGCATAATTATTTAATATATAACAATTTAATGCAGAAATAGCACTCATAATCATATACTACATTCATATTGCAATTAAAAGTGAACCCCGATTTGCAGAATATTTAATTTTGTGACAAGCGAGCTGTTGGCCTGGTCCCCTATTTTTGTCCTGTTTCTCTTTATGCAGTTATTTACATAAAATAAGCACAACATTGTACCATAAAGAACTCATTGTAATAGATTTGATAAGATATAAAGAATAAATTGACTGGAGTCTCACCAGGCTTAGTGTATCTCCCTTCACAAAGCACTTCTGATAGACATGGATAATACTTTAAAATCAAATGTATAGTTGTACTCAGAAGAATCCCTAATACTTTAAAATGGTATAATTATACATAGACCTTTTGTAATGGTTGTTAGGGTGGTTTTTTTTTTAAGAATGCTGTGCTCCTTGCAAGGAGTACCAGATCATCTGTTGGAGGCTGCTAGAGGAATTGTTTGAGGTCATGTCATAACTGGGATTAATAGACCTGTGAATTTCAGGAACAAGCTGACTGATAGTGCAAACTAGTATTCTTTGGTGGTCTCTCCTCAAAATTTTCCACAGAGAATTAACAAATTAGATTAAATACAATCAAAGAACAGCAAATAATATAATATGTCTATATTTACTGTTCATATTTTTAGGGAAGGCTGAAGTTGCGAACTAGTGAATATTCACTTCATAATCCAGTTCCTTACCAAAAAGTAGTCCTGTGTTGTTTTCTTGTGTTTGATTTGCTAGCCAGAAATATCTTGGTCCCTGATGCCTTGCAGAAATGATTGCAATGATTTAGTGCCCATCACCACGTTAACTGAATTCCAGAACATACGAGGGATCAGTAAAGTTGAGCTCAAATACACTGCCTGTTGCTTGATTGTTGCAGAGGAAGAGGGGGCTAAATCCAGTAGGGAGCATGAGGCAGAAAATCTCTTTTTTACAAGTAGCAGGTTTGTGCCTCACTATATTTCTCTGAGCCTGGGCCTTGCTGTTGAGAAGGGTCTGACATCGGTGTATGTTTAGGTAATGGTGTTTTAGAGTAGCAATTTTTGACTGCAGCAAAATTACACCACTATTTGAAAGAACAGTTAGATAGGGCTATTTATCATATCTGTATTACATTGCCTCGTGAAAAATACTTGTAAATATGCTGGGAATAACAATTAGGGAGATATTTTCAAATGGCCCAAATGTGAAATTTGAAAAATAATAGTGGATGTCTTAGAGGTCCATTGTGCAAGATTAAACATTTTTTTTTAAAAAATATGATCTCTTTATTTCTACTAGAATGAATTGTTCATTGTATGGATTTCTCCCCCCAGCTATTATATTCAATCCTTTTAAAATGTATTCAGTCACTTTTATTGAAATATGTGTGTTTAGGTTGTGTAGCAAAATATATTCTAAAAACATTAGAGGCAAATACAGTGCAGGAGACATTTTGCAACTAATTATTATTTTTTAAATAGTGAAATAAAAATTATTAACTACATTTTTACTTCTGCTACCATAAGTGTTTTATATCTGCAAAATCATGTACTATTTTTTTTAAACTTGTAAGTTTTAGCCCAAAGCAGGGTTTTTTTCACAGATGAGTTCTAAAAATTAAGTTTATCATGGAAACCTTGTCACTTGCTTAACTACAGAGGTTCAGAAACCATCATAATTAGCTCAATGACAGCAGCAGTTGAGCTGTGTCTGGCATTTCAGCATCTATCTAGGTATTTTGCATTAATTCTTTTATAGCAGTGAATTAAAAGGCTGGGTTTTTTTCTAGTTTTCTATATGAATATATTTTATATTTTATATTTTCTTTTAAAATATTTTGTGATTCTTTGCCATGGAAGCCTAAGCTAAGTAGTTCAGATTCCTGCAGGGTTTCAGACAGAACCCATTAAATGCACTGGTGTTAAAACAGTAGGATAATGACCTGTGGAGACTGGCTGGCTCCCCGCTCTCTCAAATGCCACGAGTATCTTTCTGTCTTGAAGTAACTGCACTAAGATTGGCTTATACATTTATACTCCACTCTGCTTCCCTTGGCTCAATCTGTTACTTGTAGTTGTGGAAAAAATTAAAGATCCTTTGAGTTGTTCCTATATGGATATTCCTTTAATATTAAATACTTTGAAATATGGATGATATTTTTCTTTTCCCAGTGGAAATCCCTCAGAACCAGCAGAAATGAAAAATACAACTGAAATGTTGAAGTCTTTGATGAGGGAACCAAAGACTTATTTCACATCTGGTCCAGATACAAGTGTGTATATATGCATGAGCACAAGTGAATCTTCCAGCCTGAATCACACTGTCAAAATAGACTTGTATCCGGAGTGATGCAGGGTCCACAGGCAGCAATGGGCAGGGAGTGGAACACCTTCCTTATGAGGAGAGGCTGAGGGAGCTGGGTCTCTTCAGCATGGAAAAGAGGAGACTGAGGGGTGACCTCATTAATATTTATAAATATGTAAAGGGTGAGTGTCAGGAGGATGGATCCAGGCTCTTCTCAGTGATGGCCAGTGATAGGACAAGGGGCAATGGGTCCAAGCTGGAAAGTAAGAAGTTCTATCCTAATGTAAGGAAAAACATTTTCACTGTGAGCGGATGGATTACTGGAACAGGCTGTCCAGAGAGGTTGTGGAGTCTCCTTCTCTGGAGATATTCAAGACCAGTCTGGACATATTCCTGTGTGATCTGTTCTAGATGATCGTGCTCGGGCAGGGGGATTGGAGTAGATGATCTTTTGAAGTCCCTTCCAACTCCTAACATTCTGTGATTCTGTGATGGTGAGGGCCTTGGTCTCTGTTGTTAATAACACAAAAAAAAAAAGGCAAAGATGGTGCTTTATTTCTGCTTTGAGCTCTACCTATACAATGACAGTGTTTTTTACTTTCAGTATTTTGCCCTGTTAAAAATGAGTTTGTGAGAAAGTTGTTCTTACCTCTACTGAACTTTCTAACATCCATGTGAGCAAGAAAGAAGTTCTGTTCATACTAGAGAATGCCTACTATTGGGACCAGTACCCTACATCTTGCTGGTAGCCAAGCTAACCCTTTTGATGTTGGCTCTTGCTTTCTTAATGGTTGCAAATAAGGAACTTGACACCTTAAACATTTTACAGATAAACTATGTGGGAAGTGATCATCGAGAATTACAACAGAGGGCCTAAAAACACTCTTGCATGTCGTGACACTTTAAATATGCATCTCTTAAGAACAACAACTAACTGTTGATGGTTTAAGATGATTCTGTCTCTTTCTAGATGCATTGGGGTTGGGTTGAAAAGAGAACTGAACTTTTCTAGCATTATCTTTCAAAATTTCTAGCAGGGTTGTGACTGAAATATGTTTTCAGACCATCCCCTAAAGCATATGCTCCTGCGGTGCTGCATAGGATCTCCCATAGGCCAAACCCTCCTTTTGATTTTGCATAAACTTTGAGAAAATGGGACTGATGCCTGTCTCTAGCACAAAGACAACTTGAACAGAATTCATATCTGGGATTTAGCAAGCAAAGCAGAATGAGAAGCAGGCTCCTCCAGCATGGAATTTGGCCTTTGGTGAAATAATCTGTAGATAAATAAGAAATTTCAGACTAAATACGGAGGGTGGAATTGTGGGGTTTTTATTTATAATTTGAAGATTTGCATCAATACAAAGATGCTTTAAAAAAAAACCAAACCTGACTCAAATCCTATGTGAAGGTCTGTAATAATTAGTCCAGTACCTGCTGTGGTGGGACCACAATGAGATTGCCAGTGTAGGCTGGCAATTAAGGTTCTTTTAACAGTGGGAACTCAACTTTACATGAACTGCCGAGGGCCTTGGGGGAGAAAATAACCAGCCATTGTTCTTAAGTTCAGCTAGTTCCTTGTATCTTGATCTTAGAAACAGAGGGGGCCTGGGCAGTTTCTCTAGAGAGGTGGACAAGGTGATTTTGAACAAAAGCATCTCTGTCAACAGCAGCGATAGTGCCCTAGTGGGAAGATGTAGCCTTACTTTGGTTTAGGAAGATATGGAAGCTGTTTTGGTTTTAAGGAAAAACATGAGGTGCATTGCCTCTTCAACTCACTCTCTTTTTCTCTGTAAATAGAAAAGGTAGAGGAGATGCTCCCTACTTTGCTATAGATTAGTAAAGAATTAGAACAGCAAATCATTATCTTTAAAACAAGGACTGCAGCTTTTATGCTGTTTAGCCTGAAGGCAGACTCTGGACTACAACATTTATTATTGTCTTTTGATGATGCAATGAACCAGGGCAAAACACTTGGTTTTTTTTTTAAAGTGGATTGCAGACTCTACCAGATTTGTCACCTTAAAAGTTCCAAGAATACCAGGGGAGCTGCAGTTTGTCAACAGTGGCCAGTGAGTTATTTATTATTAGGACTATAGTCATGCCAAAGAAAAAGTAATCCACTCCACTGAAGGTTTCTTCCTCCCTCCAATATCTTCTATTTGTGTGTGTAAACCACAGTTCAGCATGTGACTCAGAAGATCATGAGTTTGGATCTGTCCTGTAGGTTGTCCATCAAGTGACAGTTTTGGAATATGTTTACCTTTTGCTTCATATCCCAAACTCCTGGTCATGCTAGACCACTGAGCCACCCCAATGTCATGCAATTGGATGAGACTGGAATGCCATAATCTGAAAAGGTTATATTCAAAACTTCAGATGCTGTCTAACTTGATAGGCTCCATTCTTATGATTGATTGTTCAGTCGTCCGTCCATCCATCCATCCATCCATCCATCCATCCATCCATCCCTCCCTCCAAAAGTTAGATCTTGTCCAGGAATGTATTGGTCTTCTCAGAGCTGAAGAGTTAATTGCTTATCTCCCATCTCAGTGATCTGAGAAGTCATAAACTGTTTTCTTATTTCTCATTTTTAGCTGGAGGAAATTTCATTCTCAGAAAATGCCCCTCACAGAACATAGAGATTTTATAATGGGTTTAACACTACTCCTGTTTTTGTTTTGGGTGAAGAAGTCAGAGCACTCTTTTATCTGGGAGGGCAACTCTCTGAGGGAATTCAAATCCACCTTTCCCATGAGTGATAACAGTGCCTAAAAAATGCAGTTTCAGGGAACAGATTGAGGTGCCCAGACGATGAATCTGGCCAAGGGCAAGGCAAAAGAAAGAGAACAATAAGAGTTTTAATGGTCGGAAGTTTTTAACAGGAATGGGGATTTCTTGATTGCAGCCCCTGCTACAGAGGCTGTTCTCATATTTTATCTGTTCTTCTTTTAATGCACTGTCTTTAGAGCAAGAGTCTGAAGTCAGGTTCCCTCCAGAAAGTAACAGGTCCATGCTAAACACATGTTGTTCGCTGCTCTCTCTGAGGGGCCTAATGAATCATTTGTGCAGCTGCCATGCAAAGAAGCTTCTTTGATTTCTTGAACTGGAGAAGTTCAAGGCCAGTTTGGATGAGGCCCTGAGCAACCTGATCTAGTTGTGGGGTGTGCCTGCTTCTTGCAGGGGGGTTGGACTAGATGACCTCTGGGAGTCGCCTCTAACCCTAATCATTCTATGATTCTATGATTCTATAAATGTCTTATTTTAAAGTAAAAATTTTGACATTTCCTCAGGTCTCTACTTTGGAATAAAACTGTAGACTCTTTGATGCCCACTGCATCCCAATTTGCTGCTTAGAGGTCAGACCCTCCATTAAGGGGAAATGGGCAGCACTTGTGGGCATGAATTTCACTCAGCTGTTATAGATCCGAGTGTAGTGGTGATTACAGCCTGGAGTCCTTAGAGACCTGTTGACCCCAAAGAGCCCATGCCTATGTCTAGGATTTGGTCTGTCCCCCACGTCTTGCTGAATTAGCATTTTAATGCCTCTACAGTGAACTTAAAGGATTTCTGCTCTGGAGGTTCATTTAAACCAGTTTTGCAGTTCACATTTTCTTTAGAGAGAAATAGGAATGTTATCAGACAATTAATAAGACCTGCACGTTTTGCCCTTTCTTTTAGAGACTGGAGTATGGGATAGGAGATATCAGGGTAAGCAGAAGTCACTGTGCAGCTATTCTGTGAATCCCTCACCTGTGGGAGGGAGAAAGAGAGGAGGAAGAGTAGAAGCATTTTGGCAGCTTTGCACACCTATTTAACAATTTCTGGATAAGCTTCTGCTTGAGGAGAGAGAAGCAGAGTGTGGATGTTCTGACAGACAAAGCCATGTCCCCATCTGTTGTGCTAAGGGTAGCCATTGACTCTAGGCTATTTCTTGCCTCTCTGGAATTGGTAGATGAAGTGTTGGAGGAAGAATAAACCCATTTATTCTGGTGATTTTGAAAACTCTTTAACTGCTTTAAAAGTTTTGTTTCTAAATGAGTGCTGTAATGATTTTCATTAGCTTTTAATAATCAAATGAGGCCTAGTTATAGTCCAATAAGTCATCTCAATAAGCATATTCTGAATTCATAGAGTGGTTTTCATTTTAAATGGGCCCATAGTGTCAGATCTTTGGTGCACTTGTTCTAATAGGATGCTTCTGGCTGGGAAATAAAGGCAAAAGACCTGGGAGGTGAAGGAGCTACAGGATCTCAGAAGAAATTTATTCAGGTTAGAATCATAAAAGGGCTCAGAAGCTTAAAAGTCACTTTGAGTATCTCAGTTGAGTGCTTTGGCATTGTTTAAAGCCTCAAAGCTCCTGCAGCTACAAATTAGTCTGACATCCTAAGACATTCATGGTCCCATTGGGGATATCGAGAACCACCCAGCTATGGCCCTTCAGGCTTTCTGATCAGCTGTCCCCTCGTTTCTCTCCTCTGTGGTCTTCTGTAGCCTGATGTAGTAGTTGTTATTGATCTTTACATCTACGAGAAACAAACAACTCAAAATCTTTGAAGGGTGTATGTGTATGGCTATATGGGCCTGATGGGTTTTAAATTTCAAATTTGAAACTGCCCAGAAATTCAAACCTGGTTCTTGATGCTTTCGGTGGAGGGATACTACTAAAGCTCTCAAAATGAATCCTTCGTGCTGAAGCTTTTTTACTTCTCGCAAAGAATTTTTTATTCCTTGGAGCATGGTCTTGAATCATCCTTACCTAACCATTTACTTCTTCTTTTGCTAAAAGAATAATTTTGCAGTGAAGTGTAATAGCTTCAGCAGAACTTTAGAAATCCTTGCCTGTGAATGCCTAATAGACTACTAGTGGCAACCCTTTGGGTCCAATGTTTTCTTCCTGTCTGAGTGTAGCAGAGACTTGTTTACAAGTCTCTCATTGCTATAGTTTAGGGGCCAATTATTAGGGAAAATGGAGTAGGCTTTCTGTGGTACATGTGTCCAAAAGTCTTTCAAGGTCTCTTCCAGCTCCTAATATTCTGTGATTCTGTGATCTATCTTGATGGTAACTGAGGGGCTTGGCCTGTGAGGAGAGACAGTTATCTGGAATATAGTCTTGGGTTGAATCTCTGAAAACATCTTCACAGAAAATAACAGACTGACAGAATTTATGTGGTTCATGAGAGGCCTGAGGCATTTACTGCTAGCCAAGTCTAAAGAGCTGAGTGGATGTGTTCTGTCACAGTGAAGGACAGATCTGTGACAGGGTGTTTCAGGTTCCTAAACTGTTTTGGGTGTTATGTTTATGAGCTTAAGGAATAAGGGTGCTTTTCAAAATGATATATCCCTCAAATCATGAAGGCAAAAGCTCCATGCTACTTTAGATTATTCTTAGCTCTTCTTACATTTTCTGATGCCAAAATGACAGAGATTAAATATAACCAATGAAATGGAAAGTCCTGAAGGAATCCTGATCAGCCTGATGCTTAATTAGGGTGTGATCCCATTTCCTCTGTTCATCAGTGCTTCCATGCTGCTCCTGCTGATTTATTTCTGTATAAATAAGTGAACAAGACCTGCTGCAGGTCTCCTGACCTTCCCTGCAGAAAATCTCAGCAGTGTTTTTTTTCAAATGTGCACAGAAAGGTAGAAATCCCAGAGCTGTGGTTGAAGTGACAGGTCACCTGCACCCTTGGATTTGCAGTTGGATATAGCAACTTCTGTGCATGTAACAATGTCAAAGACTGAGAGTTGAGGTGGAAAACCCTCCCTATCTGACTTCAGGCACTGCTCATGCAAGGCAATGTTGTTATTAAAAACAAACAAAAAACCAAATAATTATTTTTTCAAGACTTTTTGCGGGAGTGAGCCCTTGGGATATGAGTCCTCTGAAGCAAGAATTCCTTCCTGCCTGACTCTTCATTGTTATTTTCTGATGACAGTGTAATGAAAGTAATTGCTGAGGTGGTATCCTTTGGGTGCTTCACTGGACACTTGCAGTTTATTGTGTTTTGGAATAGGTGGGAAAATCAGGTAGACTCATTGGTATAAGTTCATTAACTTGTTGTTTATCATGATAGAGTATAATTCCTCAGCAAGGCAAATCTTTCTTAAATGTCTTGAAGGAGTGCTGCAGATGGCAGTTGCTCCTGTGCACGTATAAAGTTCAGCTAAGTTTCACTGTTACTGGTATCCCTACTCTGCTTGCTTATAACTCCTTGTCCTTTCCCTCATTCTGCTCAGACTCTTTGTCGTTGCTGGATTCTTTGTGCATGCTTAGATACTGGCAAATTCACAGTGCCTTTTGCAGCTTTTCATTATGTTTTCTTTCATGCATGCAAAGCCAAGAATTTGTGTTTTTGCTAGGTCTTACAATCAGTATAAAATAAATTAAATTGTTTAAGGAAATCATTACCACTGGCTTCTTATCAAAGCATCCCAAACATTTAGCACAACATGATTACAGTTTTATATAGTGAATTCTCAATACGAAATAGCTTTGCTAGACAGCAGTAAAGCTTTCATTTTACTGCTTCTTTTTGATTTACTTCTGTACTCAGCAGGAAAAGCATCTATTTCCGTTCTAACTCAACATACAACGAAGCATTCCAGGGATGTAGTTATGGAGTTCAGCATAAATATGAATCTTTGGCTAACAGGGCAAACTTCTGGCTATGAAAGAGCTGGTTGAGCCCTGCTCATGACATTGAGTAGAGACACACCATGTGCAGATAACTACAGAATTAAGCTTTGATTTGGGGGTTTCTTTTTAATCAGATCTTCATCTTTGAAAGCTACAAATAAATGTAGAGATAATGGATAGAACTCAGAATTTATGAAACTGGGTTGATTTTAGTCAGGTAGTTTATCTGTGAAGGAGTAAAAAAGCAGCACTGAAAATTAAGTTTTCCTCCATTTGCCTACAAGCAGGGCATGCCTGAGACTCCTGCTTTACTGCATCCCTTTTCAAGCATAAGAGCTGCCTATTCGAACTGTGCATTTGTCTTATACTATGGAAATCAGGAAATGAGCACAAAAAGTCTTTTTCTTAATCAGACATAAAAACACAACCTGTGAAGGTGCCTGCAAGTCTGAACACTTTTTGGGTTCTTTCAGTCACTGCTATTTGCAGCTTCAGAGAACACCCTTAGGAAAAAGTAATTATTAGATTTTTTAGAATGGCTCCATAAGAAACATGGATTGTCCTTCAGGGTAGCTTACCACTGATCTGGGACACATGGTTTGAAATACAGGGTATTGCAAGTTATAGGTAGATGGAGTAACTCATAATCTTAAGTCTTCACTTAATTTAGAGAAGGATGTCTCTGTGATATGACCCTGGACAGTTGATTTGATTTCAGTTCTCCTTTTCAGTACAGAGTTAATATGTTCCCTTGGGAAATTTCTGTACAGCAGTGGGGATCACACAGCCTTGGCATTCACCAGGATTCTCTGTTTGACCCTTGCATGCTGTGTTCACAGACTTTAAACTTTTGTTAATATGTATCACCCAGAACACAAGATTTTAATCTCCCCTTGTTACCTTCTCACTCAAGTATTGTTTCATCTCCTTTGCTTATTCCTTCTGTTTTGGTTTTTGAACCTGAACCTGTCAGCCAGGATCACTACTCTGAGCCTGGAACAGCAGCACTTTATCAGGTCTGATGCTGCAACAATTCTGCCCAGTCTCAGATTGGTTTGTAAAACTGAGTGCTTTGTTCAAACTTATTACAAAAAAAGTGAGCTGCAAGAAAGAGCCATTATCTGAGATAGATGCAGCATCGATCTTTTCCTTTTTTTTTTTTTTTTTTTTTTTTTTTTTTTTTTTTTTTTTTTTTTTTTTTGCTTTTATGTAGTTTGTCTTCTTTTCTCTTCAGGAAACTGGAACAGATTTTAACAACACCACCACTACCAACTCCAGACCTTTACTCCAAGAGGACACTTGTTAAAAAATTTAGTATAATTTAAAAGCTTCCAGGAGTAGTCTTACTCTACAAGCCAAAGGAAAATGAGTTATCTGCAAACACCATATGTTCCAAGTGTTTTTCACAAGCTCTTTAAGAAATGTTGGTAAAGATTTCTAGTAATGGCTGTTGTGTTAAAGTCCCTGCACTCAATCTTTTAGAATCTTTTTAGAATCTTTTAGTTCTCTAAACTAACAGGGTCACATCAATACTTATCTGAGAATTTATCTTCCCTTAAACTGAGTACAATATTGTTCAAACTTGGGATACCACATAGGCATTTCAATGGAGGCTGAGCCCTACTCTGTTGATAGACTTGCACTGTATCAGTGGGGCTATTCATGTCAGTAAAACAAGCAGTGTTTGGCCCCTGGTATGAAATGAACATCAATTACATGTATGAGACTTGGCTCAGCAGAATTATCTTATTGCTTTACTTTTTTATTATTAATTCCTCATTATATTAATAGCTTGAAGCATTTGAAAAATAAACTGTACTGTCCATAAAGGATAAATGGATAATGCTTTAATATCTGGTGTCATAAAGCCAAGTCTGCAATTACCGTTTATGAATATCTTTGGTTCATTTCTAAAAACTGCAAATCTTACCCAATAATCATATATTCTGATTGCTTGTCAAGTTTTTCCATCATATCCTATGACCTGATGGGGCCTTTTGCTAATCTAAGAGCACTGTTATCGTGAATGAATACATTTCCATGCCTGAGATTATATGCTGTGACCCCTTGCATTTCTCAGGCCATGGCTTGTCAATCATTCATACCTTTCTCAAGCTCATCTTTTATAGCAGCCACTAAGCTCAGTTTTCTGCCAAGGAACATAGGACAGACCTAAACCTTGTGTCTGTGATATAGCTTCATTTCAGTTGCTTTCAGTTCACACTTGGTTATGATTTAAACATGAGTCAGAGCTCTATGGTAATATTAAACATCCTTAACTAACACCCTGGCAAGTGACATTGTTTTTCTAGTTCTTCACTTCATGAGGATTTAAATCTGCTCATGTGTTGGTGCAGAATGTGTTGTCAGTATTTCACAGAAGTGAATGGCTTAACTCACAGAGAAAATTAAAAAAAAAAAAAAGCAGAATTTAGTCCCCAAAAGATTTTCTGCTTAATGGCTTCTTTTCTGCTTTTCCTGCTCCAGTAGTGTATAACACATCAAATCCAATTCAGAACAAGTGCTAGGTGGAACCTGAGCATAGCATGGAGTTCAGCTCTCATCCTTGAGCATTTGTTTGTACTGCTTCTGAAGGAATAGCACAGACAAGAAAAGCATTGACTTAGAAATTTCAAGGCTCTGACTGAGCATCTGCTCAAACTCATGTTTTGTCAGTTTGCAGGTAGGAGATATTTTGCGGTCGTTCAGGAACAAGCACAAATTGGAGCTGGATTTATTCACTTAAGCTGGTGCCATAGTGGGGAGCACTGTTAAGAAAAAATGACCAAATTGCCTGAGATGACTCAGTCAACTCAGTCCGCTTCTGAAGCCCAGTTTAAAGCAAACAGCAGCTCCAATAGCTGTGATGTTGGTAAAACTTGCTGATCCGTGAGAGACAAGGTTTTGGGGTTTTTTTGTGGTAGGGAAGAGGAACTGCCCTAGGAAGTGGTGAAGAAGAGTCATGCTGTCTTTGTCTCAGCAATTTATTTAACAACTTGTCTGACACTAGAACTTCTGAATCTGCAGCATCTCATCTGCAGTTTTAAAGGAATTCCCAGGTGGCTCATGGGAAGTTCTTCAAATAGCCACAATCATCATGAGGACATACTCCTGTTTGCACATCTTGCTCACTGGGTTGGCACTCACAGCATTCATAGCCAGCCTGAAATGAGGAAAGTCATCTGGTGAGATCATCAGCCATCCCTTGGAGGCCCAGCACCTTGTGAGCTTTATTTATTGCCAGAGAAGAATTACACTTAGGAAGGTGGGTCTAAACAGGTTGTATGACTCTGAAAGTTGTATGACATAAGCAAATAACTAAATAGTCATGGATTCGCTGCTAGGAAATTGCCGGAGGAATTACTTTGTGCACATGGCACTGCTGTATGAGTTTTTGCAGGTCAGGCAAAGATCAGCAGAAGGAAGAGGCATGGGGTGTGAAACAAGGGATCACTGAGTCTCCTGAGAAAACCTGCTGTTGAATGCTCGGTATGAAATTCCATAGTAAATTTTCCACCAGCAGAGTAGTCTGAGATAATACACATTATGTTATCTTGGTAACTCAAGTGACAGTGGATGCTGGAGGAGCTATGAAGAGGAGCTTTTTAAACATGGTGCAACTTTCTCCAAGGAATTTTCATCTGGTGCTCACGAAGAGCTGTCATGAAGGCTCCCAACTTTTTTCTTGAACTGACTTAATTCAAACTGCAATTGAAGCTTCAGTGCAGACTTGAGCTCATCTGAGGCAGCTGCATCTGTAAAATAAACAACTCTCAAGCAGATGCCAGGGAGAAAAGAGAAAATTATTATGTGCTTTTGAGTTACCATGTAGTTGAGCAGTGATAGAGATAAGTGCCTCTCTCATCTTGCATGGTGTTGAACATTCCTTGGTGTTCCTCTTTCTAGGAGGAGGACAGGGCTCACAGAGTCTTTGTCTGCACCTGGGCCACACCATTTATTTTTTCCAGGGGTTCTTAGGAACTTGTAAATCTCCACGTTCCCTGCTCCTGTTCTTTCTCTAGAGAAGAATGGAGTTTGTCAGTTCTTTAGTTGAGCTCCTTCCTTCCCTCCCAACAACAGGGAGATTAATTAAAGTTATAGACAAAAACCAATTAAAATTTCTCCCTTGAAATGCAGCACATTGCAGCAAGTGTCAAGCGTTTTACAAACCTGTTTCAGGGAAAGAGATGCCTCTTCTCCAAGCTCTGTGTGGGTCCATGTAACCTTCAGCAGACACTGCAGAAGACATGAGTCTGTCCTGTGTTACTTGGACAGCTGATTCTGTGGGGCAGCACCCACACCCAGCCTTGCTTCTGTATTCCTTGTCAGGAATACAGACAAATTTTCTCAGTCAGTCTATGTATTATGTAGATCCTTTGCCAAGCCCTGCTCTGCCCGCTTCTTTTTCCAGAGAATATTTATTTATTGTAGCTATTTGTCTCCCATCATTGTGGATAACTGAGAATGGATCCCTGCTCTGCTATTTAAGCTTTTGATTGGTTCATTAATCTGATTACTTCAGGTATTGATTTAGGCGTGCTCTGTACTTCTGATTATGTATTTAATGCCTCTTGGATAGGTCAGTTATAACCAGTAAATGGGCCCACAGTGGTTTTGGGGGAGCTTGTTGTTGAGATGAGCACAGCATGTTTCTGAGGTCAGACTATGATGTTCTCCTATTTCTGGCTTTCATGCTGCTTACAGAATGATACTCCAAGGGCTACTAACGTCCCTGGAAGATGCTGTAATGGTGATAGGTCTTTTCTCTGATTTAGTTCACACAATACTGGATGTTGCTTCTAAGAGGGAGAAAGAAAATATATGCACCATCTTCTCTCATGGGAGTACTCACCTCCTCCAGTTTCCACATTTCCAGTTTGCAAGGGTGGTTTTGTGCTGGCAGATGCCAAGCACAGCTTTGACTCCTTCACCTTTGCCAATTCTCATCTGCAAAAGCTCTGATGAAGACAGTGTGGCTTTTATGGGGCAGAGGAAGGGGACATCTGCAGAGACTTCATAGTTAAATAACACTACATGAGTAACATTACTTTCTTGGAATGTGCCAACATGGAAGAATATTTTTCACTTCTTATAACAAATTTTGTTTTAGACTTTCTTTAGCAGCTGTGTTTGAAAGGTAGGATCTTTGCTTTATTATTTGAGTTTCACCTCTTATGTCTCATAAAAGATTCTCAACACAGTCAGATGCCACAGTTACACTGTAGTCTACTGAGGACTGTAAATGAAGCTGAACATTATCACATTGTTGGTGGGACCTTTGTCTACTGCAATGGTAAATATTTGAACACATGATATTTAAAGTTAACTTTCTCTTTCTTGCAGTTTTCATTTGGCTACAATGTAACTATGCTGTAAACAAGATTTCTGAGCGACAGATTGTAATAAAAACTAACAAATGTCTTCAGAACAAATATCTCTAGAACATAGAAAGAGCAATAGTGTTACAAGTCATTTTGATTTCTTCTGAAGTTTTGGTTCTCCTATATCAAAGGATGTGTTGGATCATGCTTATCAGATCACCATGCAGAGAGAGCTCCTATGCAGAATCTTTCTTTTTCTGCAGCAGAAGAGATCTCAACCTTCTCAGAACTCCTTGGATAGTTTTGCATGGTTTAAGGGATTTATGGATACATTGTAAAAGCAAAGACTGGAGCTGAGAGCTTCCTAACTTTCTCCTCAGCTCTATGAGGAGATCTAGTTCTTGACATTGCAAGCTCCAAGGAAATGGAGCTTACAGGGCTCTTATCTTTCACCCATCTGTCTATCTCAGACGCTCACATGATTATCCTACAGGACTGGAATACATTCATTCATTCATTCATTCATTCATTCATTCATTCATTCATTCATGTGTGTCTTCTTATAAGCTTCCCCTCTGTGCAAGTTGGTACAATTGCATAGTCTTCAAATGTAGGTCTGTGTGGTCAGGGGAAGCTGAGATGCCCCACTGAAAAAGCAGAGGATGAGGTCAGACAGTCCAGCAAAGGCCACAGAGATGATTAACATCCTGGAGCATCTTACCTATGAGGAAAGGCTGAGTGAGATGGGGCTGTTCAGCCTTGTCAAGAGAAGACTAAGAGGGGATCTCATCAATGTTTATAAATATTTGAAGTGTGGGAGACAAAGGGAGATGGCCAACCTCTTCTCAGTTGCCCATGAGGACAGGACAAGGGGCACTGGTCACAAGTTGGACCACAGGAGGTTCCACACCAATGTGAGAAAGAACTTCTTCACAGTGCGGGTGACAGAGCACTGGAACAGGCTGCCCAGGGGGTTGTGGAGTCTCCTTCTCTGGAGATATTGAAAAGCTGTCTGAACACCTACCTGTGTGACCTGCTCTAGGAAACCTGCTTTGGCAGGGGGGGTTGGGCTCAATCATCTCTCGAGGTCCCTTCCAACCCCTACAATTCTGTGATTCGGTCATGGCTGAGTCTGGGGCTCCCCTCTGTCTGTATTCACGTGAGATGAATGATGAAAGAGGTGCAGTTACTGCATCTATAGAGAGGATAACTGAGACCAAGGACAGTTACAGGTTGAAGAGAGATAATGATGCACTTTTCTGAATCTCCATGTTGACATACCACTGGAATGTGGTGTTTTGGGGGTTTTGTTGTTCTTGTTTAGTGTTTGTTTTGTTGGTTCCCCATGCACCCTCCACCCACTCCCCCAAATTCTACAGAAGCAAGTAACACTTAAGTTACTACAATATTTTCTACTACTAAGTTCATACACCATGTCTTTCCCAGCACAAACTTTGCTCCAGTAGCTCTAGAGACTTCAACCTGCCCATAGCATCCTCTGCTACATGACTATACTGAACTACATTTTTTTTTATCCTGTGTGAACGCATAGCTCATGCTAAATATCTCCATGCAGAACATGAGTTACTTGAGAGCACTGGTGCTTTAATCCTGATAATCAATTTTATTCCTTCAAATACAATTCCATGCCAAGAAAATTTGTGATTTCTAATGACTCAAGCATCCTGCAAGTTAATTTTATCTTTTATGCTTTGAAGACTCAAAATAAAAAGTATGATAAACATAAAGGTTTGTTTTCACTCTGGCTTTCATCTGTTCTTATAATCTGAAGCGGGATCAGATGTTGACACTGTTTGGAAAGCAGAACATTTTGCTGCTACAGCATGATTTGCGTGACTTTTCATTGTCTTCTGAGTTTAATGTTTTAGAAAGCTTGAGAAATAACTAGTGAAAGCAACTGTATTGAACTTGTGTGGTGGTGCAATCCCCCTCTTTTAGAGCTGCTGGGTACTTGGTGCAATTCCCCCCTTTTCTGGCCACACACCAGGGCAGCAGACGGGAGTGTTCAGGCAACCCCTTCCCAAGCCTGGCTCTTGCTTTGCTTGGGAACAGTAACAGCCTGGTACGTCTGTACCCGGATCGTGACGCTCTTGTTTTCCCTATTGCTTGGGAACAATAATGACAACTGATCACCTCCTGACAGCCTGGTACACCTGGGCCTGGACCATGGGTCAAAAGGAGGAGATGCCAGAGAAGCTCTGAGTCTGTGCAACTGGCAAAAGTACCAGAATATTTCACCATCTGAGCTGGGCTGGAGTGGAAGTGGCCTGATAAAAGTCAGACCCTATCAGTAGTGATTCTGAGTGAGACTCTTTGAGCTCTCCTGGCTCAGACTGTGACCAGCATCTCCTCTGAGCTGGGACATCTCTTAGGTACAAACTCTTAGAGGACCATCTGCTGACAGAAGGTCAGGAGAAGTCAGTCCCCTCAAGTATCAACCATCGCTCATTGAGGAATGCCAATGCATTGCCAATATTTACTCTAAACTCAATGAAATTTCACCTATGAGCTAGCTTCCTTCATACACCTCTCTACCTATCTATGGGCTTAAATATACACTTTTGCCTTCACAAGTGTGGGTGTCATATCACTGGGCTCAAATATTTCTGTCTGCTTGAGTGCACCTGCATGTTTTTGGTTTATAACCTTATAGCATGTTAGCGTCAGTCTTGTAATATTTGAATCTGTTCTTAAGTCACTGTTTTAATCACAGTATATTTTATTGATTTCTTTCAAAATCTTTAAGCTAGCCAATCACTGAGTACTGCTAAAATTCAACCTTTGATTTAACTCCTCCAATTAGTTCTGATTTGACTACATTGTAACAGTGTCAAAAACCTTCATCCACAACAAATTGATGCAGCTGGCAGGATGACAAGCAAACTCACTGAATACTTACAAGAACATGATATCCAATAAAATATGACCTTCCCAGAGGATTTGGCTTGTAATAATTAGTGTAACTGGGAAGCAATAGAAAACCAGTTAAATGATGGTAGGCTCAGCTACAGTCAGAAAGGATAAAGGTATATTTTGTACAATATTGAAATTACGCTTAGAAGCTACCTGTCAGGAATGAGAAAAACATACCCATAAAAATACAAGATATACAGGATGAGATAGAGGGGCACAAATCTACAGAGCTGCTGTTTCCAGTTAAAATCAAACAATTGCAATAACAACTTAAAGAATTTCAGTTAAAGCAACAAAAACTGGGAGAATGTGTTGAAATAAACTAGTGTCATCTCCACCCCCCTGACATAGTCCAAATTAGAAAATTATGTCTCTGGAAGACTGGGATGGCAATATTTGGGGTGATTCAAATAATAATAGCTCAAACAAAGGTAATTATATTCATATGCCTAATCCCCTCCACTGCTAGTTATACCAATTATTAAATCAGAAGAAAGACTTCGGGCTGGTGCAAGAAATCACACCCTATTAGTTTGGATCCAAATTACCAATTTACAAGAAATTTATGTCCGTAAGATTGGAGAAACTGAATACATATGGAAACTGTCTCTAACCATGGGAGATAGAATTTTGTTAAATGGCGATGAAGCCAATGGCTTTTGGGGTCCTGTTGTCTTTTTAAATGCTGGCCTCAACCCTCTAGATCAGCCACACTCATTTACAAGCAGAGTGACATTTTGGGCTGGTGGTATTGATATCTTGGAAAGAGAAGAACCTCTATTATTACCTACTAAATCTTTAAACGAACTCTCTGTATCTTTCACAAGAGCTGCCTCTATTCAGGCAAAGCATCAATGCAATCCCATAGATGTTCCTATCTCAGCACTGGTAGATCCTGCTAGACTTAGACCATTAATAAAAGAAGCCCCTGCCAGACTCATACCCTTTTTCATTGCAAAGTGAGATGAAATCTAGAGAGAATTAAATCACAACAAATTAATAAACTTAACACAGGCTGTTGGAGATAACTAAAAAGTGGAATGGCAAGTCCCCACCTGGGCAATGCTAATACATGAGACTATAAAACATGTATGAGAAATGAGATTAGGCAAATAAGCAATCACATCAAAATGGCATCTGAGAACCAAGATCTTCTGAGTGACAACTAAAGAGCTGGGAGTGGAGAAATGAGGTGTGGAAACTAGCTCTGACACTAGGAATTCCTAGAGCTGCGATTCAGAGACACCCTACCAGTGTTATTCAGAATCTAATTCAAGCACTGCAGAAACACAACTATCCAAGAGCTCCGACTCCTCTGTCACTGGCTCCTAGAGGAAAAGATAACCCTTTCCCTCCTGGTAAAGATTAATTAAAAGACACAAACCAACAAAAAACCGGAGAGTGTCTGGATACTATTAGACCTGACTGGCAAATACAAGGACATCAATGGTTAAATGAAAATCATAGAATCATAGAACGGTTTGCGTTGGAAGGGACCTTAGAGATCATCTTATTCCACCCCCTGCTATGGGCAGGGACAGTATCCACTAGACAGGGTTGCTCCAAACCCTATCTAACCTGACCTTCAACATTTCCAGGGAGGGGGCAACCACAAATTCCCTGGGCAACTTGTTCTAGTGTTGCACCACCCTCACAGTGAAAAAAATTCTTCCTTATATCTAATCTAAATCTACCCTTTTACAGTTTATAGCCCTTACATTTTAATTCCAGTAGGTTCTTGATGAAAATTAACAAGTTTTTAATCAGATCACACATTTCAGTAATTACATAAGATGCTGAGAAGCTGAGCATATACCCTGGATAGGAAAGAGTTAAAATTACTGAAGTTAAGGGAACTTGTGCTCTGTGTCAAACCACAAAAGATAATAAATGGCTCCCTAGAAAAAAAAGTGTATGACATCTTTTGGCTTTGCTATTAAAGATCAGTGAAAAGATTCTAGTTTTTGATGCCTTGAATGTCCAAACCTGGCATCTGCCAGAAAGTAGTTTGTGGTCTTTTGGGTCAATTACCATCCTTAACTGTAATAAAAATCAACAAGCTGCCGCAGTACAAGTGCTCCACACAGCCCCAGTACTTCCTGAATCAAAAGACACTTATGTCCCACAGAATCCAACTTCTGCTGCATTGTGGACTAGAATTTCTGAAGTAATTAGATTTGGAAAATCAGCTAATTATTTCTAGAACCCACTTCTTATATAACTTTTCAGTTTGGCCAGTCCATAAACCGGATGGGACATGGTGTTTAACAACTGATTGTTGATTAGATGCCCATACAGCCCAAGGGGCTGCAGTCTCCAATACTGCAAATGGGACAGACACATGGAAGGCTTCTATGAAAAGGAAAGCTGCCTTTCTCAAACTTTACAATGGATAAACATCCTGTATCCTAAAAGGGGTAACCTGTTCGGCCTTACAGACCAACACTGTTCTCTCTTTCTTTACCAGGCATAATGAATGACATTGTGGGAACAAACAATAATCATAGAATAATAGAATCATAGAATGGCTTGGGCTGGAAGGAACCATGATTGTTATAAAATCAGAGATCCAAATTTAGATTGTTGGTACAATTTCACTTTTTACAAAACTTATAATTACATTTTTTATTTGAGGCTATAAAACACAGACCTACTATTTGATTTTACAATTGATACATGCAATATATGGGAACCTGTGTACTATGACCATGGATCCATGCTGACATAGGCTATAATGGACATGCACCCAATATTCACACCGCCGAATTTCTAACTTTGTCTGAGGTAGTCTTAGGCAGTTAGTTGGACTCCCATAAGTAAAAACTGATTATAAAAGATGAAGATTGGGATTTAAAGTTTGGGATCTGTCTTTAAAAGGGATGAATGGAGACACTATTACAATAGGCTGTTGAATTGAAAACCATACTGAATGTACAACATGTATATATGACTGTAGAATATGCTGGAAAGCTCAAATATGAATTTGGTCATACACTCACTTGTTCTTATGTGAATAAATGTTGTTATACCATTAATATTTTCCACCTTGCTCTCATAACATGTTTTGGGCTCACCCTGAATTGCATTCCAGCATGACTTTTCAGTTCAAAATCAGGATTCAACACCACTTTTATCAACTCAACCTCCTATTAAACTGTCTCTTCACATCTATAAAACAGGTCCCTACATAATGAAAAGCACAGATCAACTACAAGTTCCCTTTAACCCTAGCTGGTCTCTAAAAAAAATGGAGCTGGAATGGCCCAGTAATGTGTCAGCTATCAAATCTGTCTGTTCTGCCTTTTTTGGGGTTACACTGGCTGGCTGGCTAGCACAGTTACACAGACAATCTTTAAAAAAAACCCAGCGTATGAACCACTAGGCAGCACTGGGTTACTGGGAACATACTAGAAAGTATAGGCACTGAATTTATAATGAACAAACTAACTGCTACTACCGATCACCTAACAGACATTTTACCTCATGGGGAACTAACTGAAGAAAATGATCATCAATTACTTGTAAAAGCCCTCAGAACCATCCAAGGTAATTCCTCTGTTATCTTGAGTTGTATGCAAACACTATCGTGGATGCAATCCATAGTAGCAGCCATTATTAGAGAAGAAGGAACCCTACCCACTGAAATTAATAAATTAATTTGAGGTGATGTGTCAGAATTTGAAAAGGAGGTTCAATTGTGTTGGTGATTCTTGAGGATAGGAGAACAATGCTACGTATCATTTTGCATGTTGGCTAACAAATATTTTGATTTTTTAATGTTCTTTTGTCTTTCCGTTGCATGCAACTGTTAGTAAGGATTATTGACAGAAACACTTTATAAACTTCAACCTTTAGAAGGAAGTATTGTGCTGTAGTAATACTGATCTACAATTCAGGATTTGTGATTCAGCACTGTCAGTCATAACCTAGTCATAGTCTTTGCATAATGGGACAGGTGTAAGTAAAGTGACATATTTAGCTAAGAAACAGGTTGGGTTTGTCGTTTGTTTTTTTTTTTTTTTTGGTTGTTTGTAGCAGTGAACAGAGGACATTAGCAAAAGAGGTGGTAGATACATGGATCATGCTAGTGTGGTGAGTTGACCCTGGACCAAAGCTATTCTATCACTCCCCTCCTCAGGTGGACAGGGGAGAGAAAATGTAATGAAAGGCTCATGGGTAAAGATAAGGACAGGGAGAGACTGTTCACTAATTGCAAACATGGGCAAAATAGAGTTCACTTAGAAATAATTACAGAATCACAGAATTATAGGGGCTGGAAGGGACCTCGAGAGATGATTAAGCCCAAACCCCCTGCCAAAGCAGGTTCTCTAGAGCAGCTTGCACAGGTAGGCATCCAGATGTCTACCAGAGAAGGAGAATCCACAACCCCGCTGGGTAGCCTGTTCCAGTGCTGTCACCCTTACCTTGAAGAAGTTCTTGCTCACATCAGTGTAGAACCTCCTTTGGTCCAAGTTAATCTGATCTATAACCAAGCAAAACAGAGTTGAGTAATGAGAAATAATCACGCCTCCTTTCTGGGCAAAACTTCATTCCCAATTTCTCTCCCTCTTCCCTTTGAGTGGCACAGAGGAGTGGGGAGTGGGGGTTGTGGTCACTTCATCACATGTTGTCTCTCCCACTCCTTCCTTCTTATGGGGAGGTCTCCTCACACTCTTCTACTGCTCCAGCATGGAGTCCCTCTCACGGGAGACAGTCTTCCATGGACCTCTCCAGTGTGAGTCTTTCCCATGGGCTTCCCATCTTCATGAACTGCTCCAGTGTGGGTCCCTTCCAGTGGGTGCAGGCCTTCAGGAGCAGACTGCGCCAGTGTGGGTCCCCCATGAGGCACAAGTCATGCCAGAAAATCTGTTCTGACCTCTCTCCATGGGTCCTTTCTCTGGCTGCAAGAACAGCCACTCCTTTTTTTATTTTCCTTCTAAACTATGTTATCCCAGAGCTGCTACCACCATTGCTGATGGGATTGGGCTTGGCCAGCAGTGAGTCTCTTTTGGAGCCATCTGGCATTGGTTCTGTTGGACCTAGGGGAAGCTTCTACCAGCTTCTTGCAGAAGCCACCTCTATAACCTCCCTGCTACCAAAATCTTGCCATGCAAACCAAAAACATCTGGCAATGTGCTTGGCTAATTGCGCAGCCACCTGTTGTTTGGCATATAGCGACATCTGTGCTGCAGCTGCAATGTTCACTGAAGCCCTGTTATCCCTGGCAGAACCAGCTGTGGCCTTCAGGGATGGGAGAGCATGAACAGCTTGAGCTGGTTCACTGGAACAGCCTGCCCAGAGAGATTGTAGAGTCTCCTTCTCTGGAGAAATTCAAGACCAATCTAGACACCTTCCTGTGGGATCTAATCTAGGTGATCCTGCTTGGACGGGGTGGGGTTGGACTAGATGATCTTTCGAGGTCCCTTCCAACTCCTGACATTCTGTGATTCTGTGATTCTGTGGAATTCTATATTCCAATTTACCAATTGCTGTCCCCTTAAACCAGCTCTAACATTTCACACCATGCTTCAAGACTTGCAGTGTTTTTGTAACTGTACCAGGCAACAGCAAAGGAACAGTTGAAGTATTTAAACCAGAAGAAACTGCTGAACTC
>VXBZ01005986.1:404863-425397 GCA_013399135.1 Heliornis fulica
GCCTGTTCCAGTGCTGTCACCCTTACCTTGAAGAAGTTCTTGCTCACATCAGTGTAGAACCTCCTTTGGTCCAAGTTAATCTGATCTATAACCAAGCAAAACAGAGTTGAGTAATGAGAAATAAAATCACGCCTCCTTTCTGGGCAAAACTTCATTCCCAATTTCTCTCCCTCTTCCCTTTGAGTGGCACAGAGGAGTGGGGAGTGGGGGTTGTGGTCACTTCATCACATGTTGTCTCTCCCACTCCTTCCTTCTTATGGGGAGGTCTCCTCACACTCTTCTACTGCTCCAGCATGGAGTCCCTCTCACGGGAGACAGTCTTCCATGGACCTCTCCAGTGTGAGTCTTTCCCATGGGCTTCCCATCTTCATGAACTGCTCCAGTGTGGGTCCCTTCCAGTGGGTGCAGGCCTTCAGGAGCAGACTGCGCCAGTGTGGGTCCCCCATGAGGCACAAGTCATGCCAGAAAATCTGTTCTGACCTCTCTCCATGGGTCCTTTCTCTGGCTGCAAGAACAGCCACTCCTTTTTTTATTTTCCTTCTAAACTATGTTATCCCAGAGCTGCTACCACCATTGCTGATGGGATTGGGCTTGGCCAGCAGTGAGTCTCTTTTGGAGCCATCTGGCATTGGTTCTGTTGGACCTAGGGGAAGCTTCTACCAGCTTCTTGCAGAAGCCACCTCTATAACCTCCCTGCTACCAAAATCTTGCCATGCAAACCAAAAACATCTGGCAATGTGCTTGGCTAATTGCGCAGCCACCTGTTGTTTGGCATATAGCGACATCTGTGCTGCAGCTGCAATGTTCACTGAAGCCCTGTTATCCCTGGCAGAACCAGCTGTGGCCTTCAGGGATGGGAGAGCATGAACAGCTTGAGCTGGTTCACTGGAACAGCCTGCCCAGAGAGATTGTAGAGTCTCCTTCTCTGGAGAAATTCAAGACCAATCTAGACACCTTCCTGTGGGATCTAATCTAGGTGATCCTGCTTGGACGGGGTGGGGTTGGACTAGATGATCTTTCGAGGTCCCTTCCAACTCCTGACATTCTGTGATTCTGTGATTCTGTGGAATTCTATATTCCAATTTACCAATTGCTGTCCCCTTAAACCAGCTCTAACATTTCACACCATGCTTCAAGACTTGCAGTGTTTTTGTAACTGTACCAGGCAACAGCAAAGGAACAGTTGAAGTATTTAAACCAGAAGAAACTGCTGAACTCAAATGAACAGAATTGAGGCAGCATGGAGGAGTCAGCACCTGCTGTGACGTGGGATGTTTGGACTCTTGTTTCTTCTCCTATATGAGGTGTTTAAGTAAATGTGGAGGTTTAACAAAATTTATTTCAGAGGTAGGGAAACCCTGTGTGGTTTTAGTTTGCAGGTTCCTTATTAGATACTTTTAAAGCCTTGGTATTTTGTCTCTTCTGCCAAAAGGCAGTGACAACTCTAGCCACGAGATCACTGGAATCAGCTGATGCCGAACATACAGTCACTTTGAATTACTTGAATTGATCTAGAAATGTGATTTTAGTTTCTCTTCAAACCAGTGCAAGGGTTTTTGTTTTCAATGGAATAAAAATTGGATGATTAGAAACTTAATTGAGGAATGCTTAAAACGTTCATTTCCTTCAAGTCCCATGCTTGTCCAAGTCCATGTCTCCTCGGCTTTGTTCTTGGGTCTAAGCCTTCAGATGAAATTCTGTGCTTGATGTTTGATTTTCAGGAAAACACAAGTGATCAGAGCGGCACAACCACAAGAACAACCTGCTTTTCTTGTAATGCAGGGATTTGATAAAAAAAAAGCTGATTGGGTACTAGGAATAGGAAGTACAGGGCAATCCCCAGAAAGACAGGACATGCAGCAAATCCTTCCCTTTTTAGTGCATGAGAAATATTTGGCTGTGTAAAAGCAAAGTTTAGAGTTTGTCCTCTTGGCTTTCTGAGTAAGGGGAAACTTCCAGGAAGTGGCTGTCATGTCCTTGTTGTTCTTGAGCCCTTACAATAACAAAATGGCAGAGAAGTGGCATCAAGATGGTTGGGAGTTGGAGCATGTGCCATCTGAGGACAAGCTGAGGGAGCTGATCTCGTTCACCCTGAAGAACTGAAGGCTTTGGGGGAGCTAACAGAAGTCACTTGTTACTTGTTGTAAGACAGAGACAGGCTCATCCCAGTGAAGCAAAGTGGGATGATAAGTGACAACAGGCATAAGCTGAAACAGAAAATCGGTTATAACACAGTGGTTATAAGGGAAGCTCTGCCAACCTTGTTTGAACTCAGACCTAACCCTGGTTTGAGCTAAAGGTTGGATTAGGGATCTCTCAAGGTCCCTTTCATCCTGAATTAACTTATGATAATGTGATTATGTAATTTTCTCCTTCACACATTTTTTGCATGAAGTATGAATGAGGCAGAACCATTTAGCACCAGCATCAGGGAAATTCAAAGCCCCAGAAGAGTTCCTATGGCTTCTTATTTTTCACCATCAGTTTACACAGCCTGAAGAACATAGGCTTTTTATGAATCCCCAGCCACAGTACAAATTACACTGACATGACTACTGAGGATTCATGAGAACACACAACAGGAAGGGAGTGCATGAGTTTGTGACCATTGGCCTCTTAACAGACAGCCATGACATATATTTCCTTGTTAGAAAAATATCCTATTTTAAAGTCAAATAATATTTTAATGCTGTTACTCCCCTGGCAAGACTTCTCAGAATCTCTATTTTCCATTTGTTAAAAAGCTGTTAATTTATAGCTTAAATTTATTCATGACCTGTTTATACCTTTTTGTTCTGCTTCCGTCTTTTCTCTGTGGTTTAAATAACTCTTCTGGCACTTATTTTTCTGGGTATGTCTTTAGAAAGCAATCCTATCCATCTCAACTTTCATCTGGGAAGTTAAGCAAACCAAATTCTTCCAGATTTCTCTCATAAGACGGGTTTCATGCTTGCCTTGTCATCCTGAGCTGCTTCATACTGAATTAATTGACCTGAGACTGGATCACCAGTACAGTACATATTACTCCGAACAAGATCTTTCTAATGCTGTTCATATTTGCCTATTTCCGTTGGAAATACTTCATCTGATGCATCCTATGTCTGCTTCTGCTTTTTTCTTTTTTTTAGCCACCATGACCTTTTTGTCTGTGTCTGCTTTTACACAGCTTTTAACTCATTGTTAATACATCTTTCTGTGCATTATTTTTCTAATTTTTATGATAATTTAAACTTTTAATGAGTTCTCACAGTTGCCCAGTTGTCTTGCAGAGAGTGTCCTCCATCTTTGGAGGATACATGATACATCTTTTGGAGGAGGATACATGAACTATTTTTCATGTATCCTCCTCTTTTCATCCTTTATAACTTGTGGAATCAACCCTGAAGAACTCTGCTTTTGTGAGATGCCTTCCTCCAGCCTTGTAGTTCTCCTTTTCACTTACAACATCTATACTTTTTCTAGATCCTTACCTACAAGGGTGAGTTCCTGTACTAGTCTCTATCTTCACAAGTTTAATTCATAGTGCTTTACAGAATTCAAGATGGGTGAAAGCTGCTTTATTTTCTCTCAGAAATCAGTTATTGGAAATCTTATGTTTCACTGGACCAGCATCTTCCATCTCTGAAACCCTGCTGCTGATGCAGTCTAGCCCAGCTACTGCTGAATTGTGCATAGTACAGAGAGCAGAAAGGCGAAAACAAAAAGTCCTGTGACCAATTGAAACCACAGGAGATTATTCACCAGGTACCTTGCACTTACCTAACTTAGGCTATGTCCAAGATGCACAGTTAACACCCTTTGTCTTCCTCTTGTCATTAATAGCCAGTCAAGGCCTCTCAATTTTGCATTGACTTATTTCACAGTCAACATGAAGGTGCCAGCCAATACATTGACTGATGGACATTGATTTGACACTGACTGATGGATAACTTCTAGCTCTTTCTGTTAGTCAAGCCTGTTAAATGGCTCTCCTGCTTAATAACAAGAATAGCAGTTCACAGACGGGTAATGCATGTGCGGAAAAAAATCGTGGTTGCTAAGCTTTCCTCCTGAGACTCCTTTTCATAGGGCATCAGATAAGTAGTTTATGTGTTGCTTATATTTTCTTAGATTGCAGTTAATCCCCACATAGCACTTCCTGTGAAGGGACAGAACTAGGTATTATTAAAACATCATGGTTTGCAAGAGAATAACGATCCAAAGCTGGAGGAACTAGAACTTTGTGCTCTATCAGTTTTTCTGAAGGTTAACAAAGGAAATCAGGCTTCCAACTAAAGAAATTATTTCTCCCAAAGTCAATGGGGTCTTTTCTGCATGGTACCTGCTCCTGCTGTAATTTCACGTTGGTCTCTGCCAAATTTGCTTTAGTGGTCATAGCTGGAGGAGAAAGTAGTTGGCTGTACAAAGCAACAGTTCCAGAAGCTGGATGGGAAAAACTCCCATACAACCTGAGACCTCACTTAATCCTTAGGTGATGTACAAATTGACATGATGATATTGAGCTTATCTGGCTCCTGTGGTTAAGATCCTGTTAGGTACAGGATCAGTGATTTCTGAGAAGTGTTAGTGAGGTGAAATGCTAGGGATGTCTTTAGTTCTAGTGAATCCCTTGACGGATGATTTGCTTTTTGACTGAATGTTTCCCTCATCTGCTGCAAATGCCTGCAGGTAGGCTGGATTCTCCTTTCAGTGGAAAATCCCACTGGAGTTGGCCAGAAACTATGCCAGTTTGAGACTATGTGCATATGCTTAATACTGCTTTCAAAATTGCTGCAGTTTTTTTCCAACAAAATGTAACACCCCTGAGACAAAACGTACACTTCTCCCTGCTTTTGTTGCTGTTAAGAGCAAAGAACTTTGGGAATCTTGGCTTTCAGCAAAAAAAAGATAGTTTTGACACAAACTTGGACAATATGAGAACATTTTCATAAGAGGTTGCCTTTTCACTATAAACACAACAAAATTTCCATAAAAATGTGCATTCTGCACCCTCTTTATTCTCTGAAATAACTACCAGATATGAGTTCATGGAGGGCATGGGGTAAGGACGAGGAGGACTGGGGGAAGGCTTGTTGCTTTGACTCTCTCCATGAGCTGTGCAATGCAGGTTGTGTCATGTGGCTGCATTCATATGGTTCAGAGACCAATGCCACCATGCCCAGAACATTTGACCACTTATACCAACACATGGGAGTGGTGGAGTTGCTTCACCCCTATCTTCATGTATATGTTCAGATGATGAGGCTATACTGGGTACTGTGGAGACCACTGTTGGTGGGGCTGCAATACCCTGCAAGTCCTCAAGATCTTGTCAAATAAGATGCTGTTGATACAGGACTTTACGCTTGTGATTTTGAGGGAACTACAATGACCACGACAGAACAATTGTGTGTGCCATACATAGTGTTTCTAACAGGAATAGAACTAAACCCCACGATGATTTAAAATTCTGCTATTTCTTTTTCCCAGGAGCAACCTGTAACTACAGTGTAATGAGCTCCCAGCAGTAAGCATCAGGAGGAGTAAAACACACAGCTGACTGTGCCAATTAGTTTGAACAAGGTGACAATGTAGGCACTTTTTAATCAAGATTTTTCATGAAAACGCTTCAGATACTTTTCTTTCAGGATTCTGAAATAATCAAACTCTGCAGTGGAAAGAATTTCTGAGATTGTAGAATCTATACAGGGTTTTGTATCCACTTAGTTTTCTAGCCAGATAATGGGGTTTAGACTTGTTAATATGAAAATAGTGGTCCTGGTAGATTGGTAACAAAACGATTCTGTGCTTGAAAGGTGTACTGCTTTTGGCTGGGATTGAGTTAATTTTCTCAACAGCAGCTGGTATGAAGCTGTGGTTTGGATTTGTGCTGGAAAAAGTGCTGGTAACACAGGGGTATTTTTATTCCTGCCGAGCAGGGCTTACACAGAGCTAAGGCCTTTTCTGCTCCCCATCCCACCAGTAAGGAGGCTGGGGGTGCACAAGGGGTTGGGAGGGGACACAGGTGGGACAGCTGACCCCAGCTGACCAATGGGATGTTCCATACCGTATGTCATGCTCAGCAGATAAATTTGGTGAAGAATTCAGAATGATGGTGTCTGTATTCCTAAGTCACCATGATGTGTGATGGAGCCCTGCTTTTTTGCGAGCAAAACAAAACTTTATAGATGGGTTTTGTTTACCTATTAAACTGTCTTTATCTCACCACACAGTTTTTCTCCCTTCCGTTGTGATTCTCTCCCACCTTCCAGTAGGGAGTGAGTGGCTGTTTGTGCTTAGTTGCTGGCTGGGCCAATGAAAAGGGGCAGAAAAATAAATCCTTGTTAGGAAGGAATTTCTGTTGCATATACCTAAATTGTATTACAGAATAGTGATGCTGACATTACTGTTTTAATCTTAACCTGGCATTAACAAAAGAAGGAAAAAAAAGTTCTATTTGCTCATTTGTGGAGAACAGAAATCAATTGTATTAGTAGAAAACCAATTGCATAAACATGGTGTATATGGTGTAGGTAGCTATTTAAAAACTAAAGTAGATCTAGCCAACAACAATAATGACTCTTTAAATATCAACCTTTATAAATATTTGAATGTGTTTGCAAACTTGCATGTGTTTGTGGGTGTATGTGACAAAGAGAGACTTAAAAAAAAATCAAACTTCTAAATGATGCTAATAAGAGGATGTGAGCCTCCAGGGGTCAAATGTAATTTGTAAGCAGCAAGTGCAAAACTTATTTCTAGAGACAAAGCCAGAGTACTTGCTGTATGCACGACTCACATCCTATTATACATGTATGTATATACATTGTAATGCCACATATATGGTAAATATTCTTTTTCAGGCCCTACTCACAAAGGTAACCTCATTTTAGATCCTGGTCTCAGTCTTGCAGTCACAGAAGATATACTTAGATTATCAGTCAGTTTGGTGCAATAGAAGCAGATCTGTAGAATGAAATGCTAGATGTCAAAGACCTGCTGTTAACCCTATATGTTTTCCACAGTACAGAGACTATTTTTGGCTGTTAACATGGGCTGAATGCCCATAGGAGTTCAGACTGCATTAGGTGCACTCTTAAAACACAACTTCCACTTTAGCCTCATCAGAAACCCAGTTTATATGCTGTGTAACAACTCTATACTGGAGTGAAAGCAAAGAAATGGGACTGATATGGAGACTCTATCCATTAAGTAGCTCAAATTAATGTGTTCACACAGATTCACACTTTGATATGTTGGTTCAGGTTCATGCAAGCCCCATGGAAATTCATGCCCAGGTCCTTGCAGAACTGGTTGTCTGCAAAAGCAAGAATAGTCCTTTACAATGCCAGCATTCTACTAATGGTCACTGATCTGTTTCTCACCCAGTAAATATTGTGGTTCCACATCACATCAGTAAAAATTACAGTGATAAAATGCATTAAGATTAGTTAAAGCAAGAGGCCCATTGCAATCACTCTGATAAAACAGGAATGTAAATAACCAGTCTAATTAAGCTCATAATCTTGTTTACAATAAGAAAAAAATTAAAATCTGTAAACAAGTAATTTTTGAGCAGTAGACTAATGAAGCCTGATTTTGCAACAGATTTGCATCACTCAGATGAATGACAGAGCCTGTTGCTCATGACTATGTCCAGATGGCTTTTGAACATCTCTAAGCAGAGACCCCAGTACCTCTCTGTGCAACCTGTTCTTGTGCTCCATCTCCCTCTCAGTATAAAAGTGTTGCTGATGTGCAGAGGGAAACTCCTTTTTCCCCTGAAAGGGACTGGGGGTATTCCCATAAGTGTGTTGTGGGCACTTCTTTGCTTATATGCAACTGTTTGAGGTGACCACACTTAAACCCTGTTTTGTGGATTTTTGTTTTCTCTTTTTCTTTCACATCACCCCAGGTCCTTTACTTGTCAATGCTGTCCATCACTCACTCACAGGGCTGCTGGAGATCCTAGCTTGTCCCTAGTTATTTCTAATTTAAAGCTGTTCTTACCAGGTCACCCACCCTGCTGGCAAAAAGATCTATGCCTCAGTTAGTGAGGTGAATCTTAGTTCTCCCAGGCAGGTCATGGTCCTCAAACAGGGTCCAATGGAAGTAGAAGCCAACTAGCCAACATCAGCTTTTTAACCAGTTATCTACATGCAACATCAGCCCTTCCTCCTCACACCTTTTCTCTCAGTGGCAGGATCAAGGAGATACCATCAGGACCCTCATACCTCTAACTATCATCCCCACAGCTCTGTAGTCATTTTAGGCTATGATTGGTGCCTTTGCAGCAGAACAAGGAGTGATATTAAGAGGGTAGACACACTTTATCCATCTCTCCACAACATCCCAGTTCCAGGCCTTGGCAAGCAACAAATTTCTCCAGGTAAGATCAGCAAATGAGCTGATCCTGTGTACACCACAGCAGAGATTCACACAAAATATAACTCACCACTTCCTCCTGGTCCTCTTGCACAACTCTGGGTCACTTGGCCCAGATACTTCACTTGAAAGCACAGCTGGCTTCTCCTCGGCTTTGAGGGACATGAACTTACTCTACAGTTACAAGCCTTCAGGTGGTGAAGTAGAAACATTTCTCTTGGTGCCTTCACCCACCTCAGGGTTTCAGTGTACCACCCTGCTAGGGACAGACTCTACCTGTGTCTCCACTGCAGTTGGGGTCTGGGAGTCTTGAAACCGCAAGGTCTCTGAGCAGATTCCGTCTACCTCTCTCAACATGTCTGATGTTGTCTCTTTCCCATAACTCCTCTACTTGCTGGCACAGCTCTGCAACACCAGCACACTGGCAAAGACCACCTATCCCAGCTTCAGAGAGAGGTGCCATGCACTCTCTGCTGCTGGGTGCTTCAGGGCTGTTTCCGCCACTTGAAGTTCTATCTGGATTGAGACCCCCACCATGGCAGTGACAGCTTCTCCCATACTGGTGGATATTGTGCTCTGTGACATGTCACCACCATACCTGAGAGAATTTACACTGGTCTGAACTGTGAGGAGGAGCCTTTCTCTGTGCTCTGTTCCAAAACACAAAACCTTATTTCAATAAATCAAATACTATTAGATTTTTGCTATAAAAATTAATCATCAATCAAACAAACAAAAAAGTAGGCTGTAATGCATCTTAGATATATTTTTGAAATAAGATAACTTGAATTCACTCATTTTACCTGCTATATCCTTTATGCAAGTGTGGGCAGAGTAGACTTTATTTTAAAAAAATTCATTTTCTGAGTTGTAAGCAAGCAAGGATTCAGAAATAATATGTAAGTGAAACAACATAAAATATAGGCAAAATGTGTTAGCTATGTAGTTGCTTAACTCCATCTAGCTGATAAGCCAAAAATTCAAGCAAAGGTGGAGAGTGAAGGGAGAAACCAAGCTGTTTTTACAAATAGTTGATTCCTTATTTACCCAGTAGAGATCATAAAACCATTTTCCTTGTTGTAAGGCAATGCACCAGGGTTCAGAGGGTTAGTTCAGGACCTGTGCACCATAAGAGAGTATTCAACTACACAAGCGAGATGTGCCCAGCTTTTCCCAACTTGCTGTGAGGATGCAGTGACTTGAGTGCTTGGAAACCCTTTCACACAGAAATGATGCTTTTCTTTGCTTGAACAGGACCAGTAAAACTCAAGGAGTATGTAGACTTTTGTAGTTCTTTGCACTTTCTTACACTTTGCCACTAAGATAATACGTGGGTTGACCGGTCTGGTTTTCAGAGTGGTTGTAGTTCTGCTGTGAGTCACGCTTAACGCATAAAGAGGCAGTTTCACAACTCCTGCTGAGTAAAGCCTTTGGCCAAAGTCCACCTTCCTTTCACCTCACTATTGCAGAAAAGAAAGAAAAATCAGATCTGTGGTGCTGACAGCCTCACTGACATAAACTGAAGACAGTGTTGAAATTCCAGATTCCTGTCTGGGTGTGCAGGTGGGGACAATGGACGACTGCTGTTCTATTCTAGCTGTAACCTGGGACCCAGACGTTACCAAGCTGGGGACAATGTTTTTTCCCCTAGCTCTTATTAGAGCAGATAAAAGGCCTAAAAGTTGAAATCTAGCTGAAACTGCTTTTAGTGTGGCCTTACAACCCTGAGTTGGGAATAGATTAATCTCATGAGAGGGAAAAATTCTACAGAAGGTAACTCTGGCAGGTTGCTACAATTGCAACAAGCCTCGAGGGATGCTGATTGTATGTTGGAAGATTTTACAGCTATCTGGGGTAACCCCTGGTGTGCAGAGTGCAGAGGTGTCCTAATCCTATCTATATTCACTAGTTCTCTTGAGCTATAAAATCCATGTGTCGCTGTGTTGACAGCTTTCTCCTTTCTTTTTTCTTGTGCTCCAACACAGCTCAGCAATGTTGACCATAATTATAATTCAGCAAGAAAAATGAGGATGGTAAAGAAGTCTCTTTTAACTGCTTTTCTTTCTTTTCTGAGGAATTCCTGGTGAAATGATGGTGATATCACAAGCATCCAATGCCGGAGCCCACTTTTACGGCGCGGACCGGGGTGAAAGTACACATCAACGTGGTACAGATTCAAATCCGTTTATTTCCCCTCCCACACATCTTTATATATCCTTTGGTCCCAGTGGCCGGGAACATCCGGCAAGGGTGAACTTATCATTAGTTATAGTTTTCCAATTACGCAACAAATACTCGGTCCTGATTGGTTAACACATAAAAGCCTAGGAATCTCAATCTTCTTGGTCACTCCCCTTGTAGACTTTCTTTGTTCCTAGGGAGTCTTCCGGCTGAGGCAAGGACAGGATTCCTAGCACGTGATCAAGGCCCCGACAGTCCAAATTTTGGACTGAAGCCAAGGAATTGGCAATCAGGAAATAGTCTTCAAGTTCTGCTATGGTAATTTTAATCTGTATTTTAAATGAAATCTATTTTAAATGCATTTATTTTCTTTTTAATTTGGTGGATTTTCCGTTCACCTTTCATAGTTGTAATTTACCTGATGGCTTGTTCGCTAAACTTACCTGATGGCTTGTTCACTAACTTCACAACTCACTGATCTGGAGTAATCGATATGGTGGAATGAATGCTAAGTCACACTAACAAGGTTGTATTGGGGTGAAACTCTAGGAAGCAATTGTTGGGAAAAATGCTGCATCACAAATTGATGAGAAGGAGACTGATTTTAACAGAGAGAATGACCATGAGTTTCTCCTCTTCACGATCTCTTTGCCTTAAAGCTATGGCACTCCAAGCTGCTGCATTCCTGCAGTTAAACACTTCCTAATAATTTCATGGCACTTCCAGTTGTATGCCTTTGAACATCACTTACAGATATTGTGTAGATTCAAAGCTATGAAGCTCTGGGGGAAAAAACAGAATCACTGGCCCTGGATGCATTTTCTTTACAAAACAAGGGCCAGAGAGAATGGTTTTGTTCTTTTTCCAGCAGCATCTGAGGCAATGCTAGCCAGTTTGGGGGAGAATCTGCTTTAGAAAAGGTTTTTATGAGATGAGAAGGGAAGATTTCTTGGGTGAAAAATGGAGCTAGAGCAACAAACAAGTGTACAGCCAAGACTTTGGACACTTTTAGTAACATTTGGATTGCGAGTAAAGGTATGAGCATTCACCAGCAGCTTGGTGAAGAGAAATGGGAGTTTCAGATTGGGTGACAGCCATGTAGTTTACAGACAGATTGTGGAGAGCCTAGGAAGCCTCCATTGCCCATAGCTGCAGATTTCTGCAGCTTTCCCAGTTCAGGTCCATTTCTGGAAGCCAAGGGAAGTAGGAGTGAGGTGGGGGCTCGAATCCATGGTTTTAACTCAGGCCACTCTGAACAGCAGACAAAACTCTTTGACACAAAAAGATTTTCAGGGAGGCGGTATACTAAGTCAGTAATAGATGTGACAAGCGTAACTTGTCATTCTCTGGTTTCACTATTGCTTGGGTTGGGACTGGCCCAATGTTTCTTGCTCTTGAGGCAGTGTTTGTCTTCAATGCTTGTTCATCTGGTCTCCCTACTAAACAACTGTGGGTCTCCCTTTTTGACCCCAGGAAAGCTGACTGACACTCTTGCTGTATGCTCTGAAGGTCTGCAACCACCTGGAGGTAGGAAGTGGAGTGCTTGACACAAAATACTTGTCCATTCCCTTTAGAATGTCTACAAAATGCAAAATACGTTTTCACTAGATCTCTTGGGTGGCTTTCTTATTTTCCTCTTACTCATTAAGTTAGGCCAGGGAATATGCTAAAATTCTAATATGTACAAAATAGTTATGCCAAGGTTCAGATACTTTATAATTTGTCTAATGTTATTATGTGTCACTGCTAATGAATAATAGTAATGTTCCTATTCCAATGTGCTTCTCCTGTACCTGTTATTGCATGAAGAGTTGTAAACAAATGAAAAAGTACAAATCATCTCAGATCTGGTTATTGTTACTGACTATTTTCATGGAAGGTGTCCATCCACGGCCTGACCTCAGGAGAAAAACCCAACCCAACGTACTGCCTCAAGAATACTTGCTTCTTGAACAAATAGTGTCTAGAGATGCTTAGTACAGAGAGCTGTGACCAATCTTCCTCATACATTAGATAATTTCCACACAAGGTAGAATCAGAAGTCCCGAATAAAGGCATTTTTGAAGTAATTATGCACTGCTAAATTTTTGGGCGCACGTGCACAAACATGCATGTCCACACACGCTGTGAAAACACATCATTGCATTAAGAAATGAATTACTATTTCTAATTACTTCTAGTAGTTAATTACTTCTAATTATTACACTGAGTAATAAATTGCTACTTCTAATTATGCTGTGGGTACAGTGAAAGTCGTCCGAAATGCAATTTGCACGGTTGTTTACATCACAAGCATGTTTAAGTAATTGTGCTCCTGTAATTATATGGAACGGTCAGTGTTAAATAACATAACAATTTTTTCAGCTTCATCTGCAGTGTCATTTGTTTACCATTTATGGTGGCTGGGTTTTGGAGAACCAGGGAATAGATGCTGTGTGTCACTGGGGAATAGCTATTTTTATTTGAATTCTACAAGCACTGCTGAGTATCTATGACTTGATGGGCATTTTGGGGAACGTGCACTTTGTTGTTAAACTGTACAGCTTTAGCTTCTCAGCCTAAACAAACCTGGACCACATGGAGACACTGACCAAATCCTCTTGTTCTCAGTCAAAGACTCAGTTCTCACTCCCCAGGCTTTCTGACATATGTCAGCATGAGGGTCTCCACTTTCCCTGATGCTGGCAGTGGGTACTCCCACCTCAGCTAACTTTTCTTTTCCCCAGAAGAACCTGTATTAAATTTCCTGATAAATTCCAGGTAAATTTCCAGACCTCTGTGTGTTTGGTGTGTCCCTCAGCTCTCCAGGACTTTCCAAACTTGATTGTTACACACTGCAATTTGGAGATAATCTTAACTCTTCCACCAAAGATGTCACAGAGCGGAAAAGACTGACTGTCCTTTTGGAGGAAGTAAATATATGCTTTCTTTATAAGGCTTTGAAATCTTAACTAGGACTTGAGTTTTTCCTCAGGCTTTCCTCTTCTGTATGAGTTCACAGGAGTTCTCTTGATCTTAGGAGTTGCAAGACTTTGCCTTTTCCAGTGTTATGCATGTTTATTTTCTGCAGTTCACCATTTTCTATCTCAATTTATAATAATACTCAATGATATTAGAATTGATTGTACTGGGAAATAGCTGTGTCCCAGCAGAGGTGGACAGCCTTCCATCAGGCAAGAGCAAAGAGGCAGGAAAAAACCCCTACAGAGACTGAAATTATTACTTGCCATTCACTTGTCCTTGGAGAGGGAAAAAACACAGGAAATTTTGGCACAAAGAGTACATTGCTGTTAACCATCATTTTTCAAAGTTTTATGTGGGACACCAGTGGGATGGATGTAAAGAGCTGGGAAGTTTTCTCACTGCCTGCATGTGATAGGTTTGGAAGAGAGAGTGTTTCTATCTGAGGAGTATCCTGGGTGCTGGTAAAAGCATTTCCCAGCAGACACAAGGGGTTTGCTGTTTCGGGTAGATTCTGCTTCAGTATATTAACATGAAAAAAATTTGGGTAAAACATTGTTGGTGGGAAAAGAGCTTTAAAGCAGAGAAACAGCTCTGGAAGTGTAGATTGCTAGAATGGACCACAGAACCACTACTATGTGATATGAATCCTGGTGTGTGGCGAGGACTGTGAGAGGGCTGGCACTGTCGTAGTGTTTAGTATCATCAAACATCGTGTTTAACAACTTCAGAAACCAAAATTAAAGCCTTCAGCTTATACAAAATACCTCAGCAGCCAAACCCCTTCAAAATCAAGTTTTAAGATTTACTGTCCTTTGTTGTCTCTGTGAGGAGGTGGTTCTGGCTCACCTAGGGCAAGTGAGGATTCAGAACAGGCCCTATGCTTGGTACGTAGCTCTGTAACAGCTGTAATGCAGAAAGAACTGAAATGATGTTAACAATTTGCCTTGCTAAATTACTGTTTTGTTCTGCCTTTTATGCCCTGTAGGACTCAAATTCTAATCAAGGTGTTTGACTCTTTCTCAGGAAGCCAGGATGGGGAGTAAAGTAGGCGGTTACAAGACTGTGACTATTGTATTCCCAAGTGCGGAATGGAGAGCTGTAATTCTGGTAATTATCATAACTAATTAGCTGCATTCAGAAGTGAAAAATGGGAAGGTCTGGATCACCACCTCTGACTGTTAATAATGGGTTACTGAGCTGCAGTACATGAGACCAGAGGGACTATTACCAACAGTGATGATCCTGGGATGTGTTCCCAACACCATAAAATAATTAATCTCTGGGTTTTCTGGACTGCTTTCAGAGGGTGAAGGTACATATCATTCTTGGAGTGCAAAAAGATGAAGTTTAGTACCATGAACAGAGTCATCAAGCTTGGACCCCCAAAAAAGGGACAGGCACTCATCTGCATGGAAATGGTTCACCAAGACCCCGTTGGACATGAGCTCTGTTGTCTGCAGGGGATTCTGCACATCTGGCCCTGCCTTCTCAAGCCTGGCATCCTCTTGAAAGTGAGGACATGTTTCTGAAGGACAGGACTGTGCTGTGATCTAGCAACGGGCAAACTGGAAGTGATCTTGTAAAGCTGGGCATGAGTTAATTAACGCAGCTGATTAGCTCAGTTGGGTCATTATGCTGTTATTACATCTAGCATATCAAGTGTGCATAGCATCATGCAATGCAGTGCAGGTATGCTCTTTAAGCCAAATTCTTAGAACCATTTTAAGTATCTCATGTTGGTGACCAGCATGAAATGGATGGCTAAAAGAGGAATTTGGGCAGTACAGAAGACAGCAGAGCACAGCCCCCCATCTGTGTGCCCCCAGAAATCTGAAACAATAGGAAGTCATTCAGTCTGTGTTTCAGTACAACAGAACTATCTGGAATCAAGTGGCAATCTGAGCTGGGAAAATCCCATTTTGGCTTGAATAATTTCAGTATGACTACCCTCAAGATAAACTAAGATTTTATTAGCCCAGCTGTGAACATTAATGTGTCCAATTCAGGAGATACTCCAGTGCAAGGGAAAAGTCTTTTAATGAGACCCATACAGCACAGATGGAAGTGATGGTGTAAGGGATCTGGGAGTAGAAACTGCTGGCTGGTACACCAAATATTTGTCTGTGTTATTGGCAAGACTTCTGGAATTATATTGTTAATATATTTTTATTATATATGGGTTTCAGAAGGGTCCCATAGACTTTTAAGTTATCACTAATTTCACAATTCAGATGTAGCTTAGCAAAATACATATTTCCTCCTTTTTTACCTACACAAGGGCGAGATCCTTCCACCATCACAGGGATTCAGTTTAATGGGAGCACACAGATTGGCAACAGATCACAGCACTGTGAAAACCTATTTGACTGCACTTGACAAATTTCCCATTAATCATTTGGTATTAGGTGGAAGAGAGTTTTCTGCAACAGTTATTTTAAAGATCCAAATATCTGCTTTTTCTGTGTTTTTGTAGTGAAATATTTGCCTAATGTTGACCAGTTGATGATGAATGTCTCAATCAGAACAACATGACTATGAAAATAAATGCTGGATACAGGTTTGACCTCTGGAATGTGAGCTAAAATGAACAGTCATTGTAATTAAGTAAATGGGGTTTCCTAAATATTATGTTGACCTGAGATAATAGTGAGGCATGCTTAGATCTCACATTTGTCTCTTGAAATTTCTCACTGGCTGGTGTGTCTGTGCTCTCTGTTCTAGTATCTACCCCAATTTCTCTTTCTGACATGCTGGTCCTTACTCTATCATTGCCTAGAATTGAATTATGGAGGCGCATAATTCCCAGTCTCATGGAGTGCTGTGATAGGGGCTGTCTGTGAATTATACCTTTATGTAAGAGGACTGAGTTAGAAATGCCAGCCAGGCCTTTAATGTCATTTTCTTAATCTTGAGCAGCTGTTGTTGGAGATACAGGGCTAGAGAACCAAAATGGTGAGCTTCAAACACAGGCCAGCGCTCTGTGCCAGGAAAGTCCATGGTTGTCACTCCAGAGTGATCAGATCAGTGCTTCAGGAGACATTCAGGCTCCACACCAGTAATCACTGGGCATCCCATGGCTTCTAAATAGAGCAAAGCAACTCCTCCAAATTGTGTGATTGAGCTGGAAGATGCTTCAGGGTTGCACGGTACTGGCATTTTGAGGATTCAGTTTGAGGTTTGAGTGCCTTCAGTCACACAATGAATTCATTGATGGCCCAAGGCTCAGGACACCCAGGTTGTGCATGGGAAATGATGTAAAGAGAATAAAATCAGAAGGGTCAGGGTATTGATTCTGTGCTTGTGTCTGTGTGGCAATTACCACTGCTACTGGCCAGATCCTGAAGTGGGGATCTCTTTCTCGCTGGGTGGAGATACGCTTGTTAACGTGGCCACTTTCAGACATGCCTTTCCGAAAAAAAAAAAAAGCACACATATCACTGCTTTTGTTTTTGACACAACAGAAAGAAAACTCAGAAAAGAGACAAATTCAGCAATTTACAGAAGTATGGCCGTGACCTACATTCAGTGTCACATATTTGAAATGGTTTGGATCTATTGTTGAAGTTTTAAAAAATACTGCATAGGTCATTTTTGTCTGGGCTCTCTTAGCCAAACAGAGACTCTGCTTTTCTCCCCTGGAAGCCCTTCTGCTAGCCATTTCATGATAAAAAGAGAAACAAAAAATTAATTTGACATATATAGCATGACAGTCAACATTACAGATTCACAGAATTGAAGGGGTTGGAAGGGACCTCCAGAGATCATTGAGTCCAACCCCCCTGCCAAAGCAGGCTCCTTACAGCAGGTTGCACTGGCAGGTTGCATAGTAGTATCCAATGCAGCTCACTCATAGGAGTCTTTGAGGATGTGTTTATTCCCATCCACAGAATGAAAAACATGTTGATAGTGACGAATGTTCCTTTGTTCCTGTACTTCAACATTTGAAGGCTTAAGGAGTGTGTGTGGTGGCTCATCCCTGAAAAAAAAATGCATTGAAAGCTTTGGAAACTGGCCTGTGGAAGTTTCTGTGGATGAGAAAGATTTCCAAGCTGAACATACAAGGTATGGGAAAGTTACTGTGGATCAACTGAGGAGGTGAAATCCTGTCCTTCTGTATCCAGAGGCAGAGTTAGAGGGCTCTGACACTACCTATGATGCCTGCAGGTCCCTGAAAGTAGGAACCCTTCTGACAGCCTCAAGTCTATTTCACCTTGAACACCAAACTCTGCAAGACTGGGTCCTAAAATGGAGGAAGTATGTTGAGGGAAGAGATAAAGTGTTGAGTGGGACCTGGAAAGAGGCTTTGAAGGACTGTGTAGAGGATTGGGATATGAGGCACTTTCTCACCTGAGGCTGTACTTTACCATCTGGCTCCTTCTCAGTCACCCTGTAAGTCCAATAGGGTTGGCCAGGATTGAGGAAGCACCTCAGAGGATCCAACAGAGTGAGTTCCCCACCAAAGGGGTTGCCTGTCCTTACTCCAAACACTGCTGCGCTTGATGGTGAGTATGTACAGCTAGCTGGGATATTTCGTCCACAGCATATAGGAAGACAAACATTACCCTTATCTTTCTCCATCCTACCCAGATGTGTATCACATTGTGGTATGCATTGAACAATGTGGCCTGACCTGTGTTGATCTTTTTAAGCAAGTATCCCTGTGTGAAATGCAAGTGTGTGCTAGGAAGAGAGAAACCAACATGGTGGCTCTGACAGGGATGGGGAGAAATAGAGGGAAGTGTGAAAGATTTGAGGATACCACTGCTAAAACACAGAATAAAAAGCTCCTGCCTGCACAGGAAAGCAAAATCAGCCAGAGATTGGGAGGGAGTTGGCAAAGTTGTGCTTTGGCTGGTGGTGTTTGTGCTAGTCCTAGGTAACCATCTGCTGAGCTGTCAGACCCGACTGGGATTTTTTTTCTGTTGTTTGGATTTTATATTATTTGTTTTTCTGTTCTTTTTAAATTAACTTTACTGAAGGAAATAAAATCATCTTGCCGCTTCAGAAGAAGAACATCTGAAAGATGATTTCGTCTGCACATGGGGAGCATCCTTCCAGGAGACCTGCCTGCCTGGCACGAGCACAGCTGCAGCACAGCTCCTTGGCCTCCCTCCCTCTCTGACTGTCTGCCAAGTGCAAATTAAAGGATCTACTGACCAACAAGCTGTGTCTATTCTAGTACTTCCCTGGCTCCTGGCGTGTTTTGGATCTTCTTTGTGCAGACTAGCAAGCCTTTGTGTTTTCTGACTTCGTTCCTTCTGCATGGATGGCGATAGTTTCTATCTTGCTGTTCGTTGTTGTGCAAAGATTTACTCACCCCCCCACACTCCCCCTTCATTTAATGGGAGCCATCCTACTGTTTGCTTTGGTTTACATGAACACACAGCCACATCACAAGCATGGAAAGACAGAAGTGACTTAAAGAGCCAGTTTTAAACCTAAAAAGCTGCATCTTATAAATGTAATAAGGCAAAGGCAAAAAGGTTAGCTACAGATACAGATATAGATGATATAGATAATATAGATGTACATATAGATATAGATGGTACAGATACATAGATACAGATAGATATAGATGATATAGATATAGATACAGATACAGATACAGATACAGATACAGATATAGATGATCTAGATGATCTAGATGATCTAGATGATCTAGATGATATAGATGATATAGATGATATAGATATTTAGATATATAGCCATGGGGAACCCTAGCACTCTCGTGGGGTGATGAAAGTGTCAGGTCCCCAAAGACATAGAAACATCAAGTCCTGCCTCATCTCAGTCACTGAGCACAACCCCTTTCTGAGCAAAGTCTTTCTCAGTTAACAAGTCTGAAGTGCTTTTCTTATATGAGCTTGATAGGATTGTATCAGGTCTCTCTGTCAGTCACCACTCTGTGCCTTGGAAATACAGCTGTATTTCAGTTGCTGTGGTGCTTCACAGGCTGGCACATGGGTGTTAGTCACAAGCAGGGAACTCACACAGCAAAAACAGAAGTCAACTCTGTCCAACGTGAAAAGAAAGAATGTAAGATTAAATAACCTAATTTGACAGCACAGCCCACAAGTTCCCTGCTTGAGCTGCTAATAACAGTTCAAATGACTGAAACTGAAGTAATTATTAAAAGATCTGTAGTTTACTCTGTTGGTGCATTGTGTTTGTTTTTGGCACCTCTCTTGTCTTGAAGAATTTTCTCATGTTCTAGACTCACAAGTCCTAGAAAGGCCTGACTTGTGATTAAGACATGAAGTTGACATCCAGGGAATCTGGGTTCTTCGATAAAATTCCCGTGTGTCTTTGCTTGGCCTTATCCCTTCTCTGTGCCTCACTTCCTTGTCAGGAAAACAGATAGCAGGTAGAAATGCATCCTTTGGCTGGCTGCTTGCTCTATTTAAACTAACAGCCCTGTAGGTCGCGGATTGTTTTCCAATGTTTTTAATGTGTTTATAGTTTGCAAGATAATGAGGACTTGATCTTGTTTGAACAACAAAGTGCAAACTGGAAGATTGCTGTGTCGATATATCAATCCAGAGAGAATTTTTTTCATGCTGTTCCCTGCAGATAGAGGAAGAATGTAAAAATATACTAACACTGATATTATGTTGTGTAATATTCCCTAGAAGAGAAAACATAATAAAAGTAAAATAAGAACACAGTAATATAAAATTAGGAGGAGCCTTTTGGATGCATAGCTGGTAATTTAAGATCTTTGTGAGGAAATAGTGCCTTGGAGTAATTTTTAAAAAGTCCATTGTTTTACCACTGCATTAAAACTTTATCAAGTCACACATTAAGATCCAGAATCATAGAATCATACAATGGATCTGGTTGGAAAGGACCTTCAAGATCATCAAGTCCAACCATCTATCCAAACCCACTAGTTCAAAGAATCCCAGCATTGTAGGGGTTGGAAGGGACATCCACAGGTATTCGAGTCAAAGCCCCTGCCAAAGCAGGTTCTCTAGGGCAGGTCGCACAGGTAGGTGTCAAGAGGGGTCTGGAATATCTTCAGAGAA
>VXBZ01005988.1:14718-58376 GCA_013399135.1 Heliornis fulica
AATTACTGGTCAAATTCTGGCAGAACTGGTCCTTACTGTTTAAATTCTGCTACTTCAACATTGATTAAAGACAGAAGAGGTCCTCTGAAAGTCTAAGGAACAATTCAAACAAGCAAAGAACCAAATATTTATTTTTCACTTCAGTAGCTTAGTGCTTACCTGTTCTATAGCTCATGTTTTGAGAGGATTGTTAAGTCTGACCAAAACTACGTCAAAATAAGATCTAAGGAATTGTAAGAAATTTACAGTAAATATATGCTTTAATTTTCATCCAGCTAGTCTCTAACTTATTTTCTGAATTTTAATGCACATATTTAAAAGAATGTAATCTGTATGGAAAATAAGGGATCAATGAAAAGTTACTTTTTTGATAAAAAATACATTAGTACATTTTCTTCCATCTCCGAGTCTTCTTCTACTCTTCATAACCATTTATCTTCTCATTTTCTTGTTGTTATAACTGAATTGTTGCAACGGTGATGATTTCGAACGAACAAATGAACAATGAAAAGATGTTCTGATACAGTAAATATAAGCTCTTATGATTTATATTCATAACACATGCTGAGTCAAATGACATTTTTTTCAGTCATATTTTTTTCACATACATAATTACAGAGGGGTAATCTGGAAAACTAATTTGGTGTTTGTGGTATTCTCTGCCAGAAAGCTGAAACAGGAAATGTTTCTGTCATAGGTATGAAAACTGCAATTTAGTAAAAGATATTGAGCTTTTACAAGTTTATTGCTGAACTTCTCCCAAGTGTCAAATCTGAACTTCAGTTTCTTTTTAAAAAAAAATATTAGCATTTCATTGGGGTTTTTGGTGAGGGAGGGATTAGTAGTTACTGCACCTTAGTGTAGAGGCTGGCATTCAGTCACAGTCCATCGCTCCCAGCTTTTCCTTGCAGTAGAAACACCACCAAGGCAACTTCCTTTCCTTGAGCATTGACTTAAACATGGAAATCCTTGGAAAAATGGAATGGAAGATTAAGGTTCCATCTCTTCCATAGTATAAACATCTCTGTGAAGGACTTTCAGGCTCAATTCATACCATTTCCCTTTCTTATCAAGGAAAGGCTGAACATCTTGTTGAGTTAAAAACTGATCTTTGGGGAAGGAAAGATGCTGAAAGAAAGTGCATTCCCTTGGGTTTTAATTTGAGCAACATGGAGCAGATTCCATACAGTTACATACAGAAAAGATGCATATGCCTCCCTCTCCTCACTCCGCCTCAATCCCCCCATCCTGACCTGCTATCACAGTTCTGTGGAATGGCTCTAAGACAAGAAACCATTTGTCAAAGATTTGCTCTTTTCAGGAAGAGAGGGGATTTGAACAATGACCATCACATGCTTGGTGATTGTTCCAAGCATAGACTACTGAGTAAGGCGGGACTGAAGGAGAGAGGTTAGTGTATTCTCTATTTTATAGAATGCCAGGATGCCTGCTCAGCTGAATGACCAAGAATAGACATGTATAGACAGGGAAAGTCTGTGGTGTGTGGATATTAGCTGTCAGATAAATATGGAGTAAGCCAGGGCTATCAAACCTTCACTCACTGGGCAGTTAAAAAGCTGAAAAATTTGGCGATATTTCGGGGGAAGGGGGGTGGGGGTGGGGAGAGAAGAAGACAAGAGGGAGAGAATAAAAAACACTCAGAAGTGCCAAAGGGGCTTACATTTTTCCAGGATTAAGCAAAAGTTGTGAAGATCTAAATTTTACAACAAAGTATCCGAGTACCTGTTCTTTGGTTTTAGAGATGAGAATCACAGTGGTATTTTCCCAGTGGCTCCATGCAAAGCTTTAATCTGAAACACTGGTGATTTTTTTCAGGAAGATAACCAAAAAGTAGGGCAGCAGAAATCCCTCATGTTCACATCCAATGTTTGAAACCAATGCTCAAAGGAACAGGAGTTTTTTAAAATCCTACCAGAGCCTTTCACAAGATTTGATGGTTTTGCAACATGGCTGCAGGGAGATACTCTCTTCACATCTGAGTGTCCAGGGTTCAAGTCCCTCTTTGGGCACCAATTAGCCATCTGGGAGGTGATTTATCATGATGGGGACAATGCACAGTTACCCACTGATCCTGATGAAGTCTGATGTACCTCAGTCATGTGGCATCAGCTTGTATGATGCTTACCATCAGCACAGGCCCATTCATTAGCAATACTAGAGTTGAGTGATACAGACACAACAACAGTATGTGAACTGGCTAACCTGACTATATCAGGACAGTATTTCTGTTTCCCTCATCTCAGCAGTACAGAAACTGGTCCAGCTGAGAGGGGAGTGATAGAGTGACTTTGATGGGAGTCTGGCCTCCAGCCAGGGTCAAAACACCATACAATAAGACATAACAGGTGGGGTCCCATAAACTATTGTGTTTAGAGAATGTCAAATAGAAGCAAGGAAAGATGATAGGTAGATTCCTGAGGATTAATTTTTTAATTCTTTTATAAATAAAGACAAACTTGCTCCAGAAGTCCAGAATAAGTCTATGTAAGTAATATACTACATAGCATATAAAATAGTGATATAAAGTGTATATATAGTAATATAAAGTACTATAATAAGTAAGCCTATGGTGTTCAGCAAAAACAAACATACAATTGAAGATAGCATACAGTATGAAATGAGATTGAGATATGTTATAGTAAGTACAAAAGAACTGCTGTTCTACTTTTCAGGCAGCTGGAAAGGTTTCAAACTAGATTTAAAATTGAATTCACCTGCACTGTAACTGACTGCATCATCAAAGCACCTTCCTAATTAATATGAACAAACAAGAAAGATGCATCTATTTCAGAAACACTTCCCAAATCATTCCCTTTCTTCTTCACTTGTGAATTTAGAATACTGTGAACAAAGCATTGATATTATCATTGATTCACGTTTGAAACATATTTTATCTACTGCTAAGTGCTTACACTGAAAAATCCACTTGCATAAAATCTAGCTGCAGTCAGAAACAGCTACATAATGGAAATGAATTTGAAAAAATATGTCACAGGTGCTTTCATTTTGGAGATAGTGACTTTAAAATAACTCTCAACAACTAAACATGTTTTGCGTATCTAAATTGTCCAAAAAAGCATGTATCGGTAATTTTGTATCTCACAATAGCACTATCAGAATTTAAAACAGATTATTACATTCAGAGGTGAATATAAGCTAAAGATATTGAGTCTGGGATGGGTCAGTTGTGCAGTTTAATCCAGACTATAGGATATCCCTGATTTTCCCTCCTACTTTGTGACCAATAATGGTTTAAGTAGAACAAGGAAGTACCCTGTTTTAACTGTACAGATATCCAGATATAAAATATTTGTTATAGCCTCAGTAAATTTTTAAATGGCACATTTTGGCATTTAAAACCTTTTAATTCCATTATATATTTGTCTGACAACAACATCCATCCTATAACATTTAGGGAATTCAGGCCCTTCACCTCACACATGAAATAAGGAAACAAAGCTTCCTGAACAGGTTACTACACTGATGCAACTTCCTGGAGGTTCTTATACCAAAAGGATTAACAAATTCAGTGTTTGTTTAGCTTATTTGATTCACAGAAAATGCTGTAAAGCATGTGAAATTAAATTATCAGCATCAGTACTAGAAAGATCTCATCACTGATGTACACCGAAAGTTAGAACTCAACGGATTCAGAGTACTGTAACCCAGTAGATTAGGTAAAAGCTGGAACCAACAGAGGAATGGAGGATTGAAGCATGGGCCTGAGAAGGAAGCCCCTAAGGCAGAGGGCATTAACTGAACCGTGCACTGTATGTCAAGACACAAATACAGCTCAAAATTGTGTGGAAGTAGTGAAGACAGGAGGCTTTCCTCACATGAGTCTTGCACAAAGAATCACAAGGAGGTTTTCCAAGCATTGCTTGAACTTTTGAGTAAACACAAAGCAATGACTGTTCAGCAAAGCCACATCAGGCTTCTAATTACAAGATTTGAAGCTACAATTTATTACTTTGTCACCTTGGTAACACCAGCCTTGCTTAAATCTAGCAGGTAGATTGAGTCGTGTCTCAGACATTTCTCTGGAGATCTGACTTGTGCAGAAGCCTTTTTACTGCTACAAACTTAATCTAAAGTTAAATATCATCACCCAGGGTGTAATTTCTGATTTCTCAAAACTTGTGGGTATCATTCACTACACTAGGACAGAATAAGGAGATTTAGGATTTAAGCTCATGGGGTTTCTTGTTTCTAGAGGAAGAGGCAATGTCTTCCTGTTTGATAATGGAAATAAAGATTAAGCTGAAGCCTATAATCAGGCTGAAGAATGACTATGCTATACTGTTGACTTACACATGACAAGCCCTATGACATCTGTTCTACATTCAGTTGAAGAAAAAATAATAATACAACCAAAAATCAAACCAAAACCAGAGGTGTTGCATTCCAGTTTTAATTGATGCAGGTTATCTCCTTAATTTTTTATAAAGGAGGACAATGTTCTTATCATTAGGGTTATCATCTTGCAAATTAATTTTGCAGAGCAAGAAGAAGAGCTAAAACAAATTTAAATGAAAAATTAAACTAGCTACGCTTGGTATTCTGAATCATATGTCTGAATTCTTATTTGTATCCCTGTATCTGCAGCTGATTAAGTCTGTGTGGCAATCATGTTATTGCAAGGATTGAAGATTGGTTTTAATTCTCAGAAACCCAAGCTCCTCTGAACTGATTTATACATTCATGGTTACTTTCAGAAACTTGTTATCACTTCAAGCTTAGTCTGCAGATGACAATTACAACAGAAGCATCACTTAAAAGGACAGAAATTTTCATGTGATTTATTAGAATTAAATTGAGACATACAATAAATACTATCTCAGAATAGAAGATAACCTCCTTGTTTGCAACATAGTCAGGTGCAATGGAACTCTTTCCTACCAGGCCCAGAACTTTTGTTCTTTCTGAGATCATTCCAGCACAGTCAAGAACAGGCAGGATTGCACCTTCAGTGGCAGTTGCTACATAATTGCCTAGAGTCATGTCTGTTTGCCAGAGCTACTTGGACCAATTCCAGTGAAGCAGCTTTCACCTGTCATGTTTCCAGACAATATTTTTTTATAATAACATTTATAAAAATCCATCAGGAAATACATGGTAAAGAGAGAACTCCAAAGGCAAGAAGTAGTGCCTGATACTGCTGCTTATCTTATTGTAGAATTTAAAGAAGGACAGCAACACCAAGCAGTGAACTGAGAGGAGTGAATCAGAGACTGAACACATATTTAGCTTGTAAAAAAGTAAAATCTTTAGCTTGTAAAAAAGTAAAGAGTAAAGAAAAGAGTAAAACAAATCTTCAAATGAATGACTGCACAGACTATATCAGATTAGAGAGGGATGGAATTTGATCTAACAACCCCACAGATGTGGGCAGACATCTAGTCTCTTCCTCCTGTCCCTAGCTGTAGCATATAGAACAAGTATTCACAAATATCAGAGCACTTTATAAAACATCTTTTGGTTTTGTAGAGGGTAGAAACGCAGATAACTTGGTTTAAAGCAGATCCACTTACAGATACAAAGTCAGCTAGACATCACTGATTCTGGGTCCCAGTCTTATGTTATAGTCCTCTGAACAACTGAGTCCCTTAAGTCTCTGTAAGCTCTTTCCATCAAAAGCTGGCAGAGAGGCAATGAAAAAGTTCAAAGTGAAACTTGTGAAAATACATACTGAGTGAATGTAGAACTCCACTGTCACTGAAGAAGTATTCACCCTGAAGCTCCAAAGCAAGCAGCTCTGCACTTCTACAAAGCATCTTCAATAATGATTCAGTCGGCAGGTCAGGTGCCAGTGACATACAGGGATAGTTCTCATCCAGCAAAGTCATAACTCTACTGCTTTCATTAAGATGGTCAGGTCGGGAGAGAAAGTAAGCTGTTTAAACCAAAAGAGGACAGAGTTGATACCGGAAGGTATATGCCAGAAGGCTATAAAAAGTTTTAATTCACAGTACAATCTTCTTTGCTGTGAGATTGTATTTGGTCTGTCTTTGATGGAGTTAATTTTCCCTCATCAGCCCCCATAGTGCTTTTCTGTGCATTGACAGCCAGCAAGGTGCTGGGAACACACCGTGGTTTTGGCTCCCACTGAGCAGGGCTTGCGAAGCATCAGGGCTGTCTCTTCAACAATCCATCCTTGGGGATGGTCAAGATCTTGAGAGGGGACACAGCCAGGACAGCTGGCCCCATCTGACTACAGGGATATTCCATACTGTGGGGTGTCCTCCCATAGCCCACAGAGGATGAAGAGACTCCACTTGTAGCCTAGGGAGAGGTACCTGGACCAGGCAGGAGCCCACCATGGAGCAGGTGGAGGAATAAGAAAGAATCTGTGACCTACATTAGAGCAAGCCTCTGGCAGCACCTGCAGNCCTGCCACAAGAAGGAGAACAAGTCATGAGGAACTGACCAAAGACTGAAGACTCTATTCTCTATTTCCCCCCTTTCCCCTGTACCATCCTGTGGAGGAGAAATTATGAATAAACCTCAGTCTGCAAAGAAGGGGGGGTGGGGGTGGTGTTTTAAGAACTGTTTGTACTTCTCATTATCCGACTCTGGTTTCTCTCTGTGTGTAGTGCAGTGTAATCAGAGAGTTTTCTTGCGTTCTGTGTTGAGTCTGTTTTGCCCATGATGCCAATTGCAGAATGATCTCTCCCTGTCCTTATCTTGACTCCAAAGCCTCTCAACATGTATTCTTCCCTGTCCAGCTAAGAGGAGAGTGATAGAGTGACTTTGGTGGGAGTTAGGCCTTCAGTCAGGGTCAAACCACCACAGCCTGCTGATGAGAAATGGAGAATAAATTTTTTTTCCTTTGCTTCCACACACAAGTTTTGATTTTTCTTTATTAAACTTCCTTTATCTTGACTTATGAGGTTTTTTTAACATGTGTTTTCTCTCCCCTCCCTGTGCAGATGAGGAGGGGAACGATAGAGTGCCTTGGTGGGTACCAGGACTCCAGACAGGATCAACCCACCACAGGGAAATAGCCCCTTGTTGCTTGATTGAGATGTTCAGGAATAGCTTGGATTCAGAGGATCTGGTAAATAGAATGCCTAAGTATTCAAGAAGCATTTTATATCTGTAAATGGGGTGGTTAGGGAAGTGAGGGGATGACATGGCATTGGGGGAGGGAGAGGTTAAAGTGAGGAGGAACTGTGATTGAATCCTGTTAAATGAAAATATCTTTGAAACCTTTGTGATGTTTTATAAAAAACATACCCTTGAACTGCCTTAAAGGTGTCACTTGCAGAAATGTTGCCATGCTACCGGAACTCTTGACTGGCTGCACATGATTCAGGGTTGAATTTATCACAAATGTATTCTAACAAGGTTTTCTACAACTCTCTTTAAACTTGATGACTTCATAAATATGCTCAAAACTCATATAATTTTGACACAAGAGAGCATTTTCATTTTATCATCTTTACACCCCATTGTAACCAATAAATGGATGTTGACATATTGGCATTTATGAGAGGTAGTCAAGTGCCTAAAAAAAAGATTGTAGGTCTTCGTTATGACCTGTAACAACTTCACTAAAATGAACCCCAGAGAAAAACAAATTCATTACTACATATTCATCTAGAATTTCATCTAAAGAAACAATGAACTGACAGTCTCTGGTATTGCTTCTGCTTCTTGGAAAAAAATGGAAATAAAAGGGAATAAGAATCATTATATATGATTTAATACACATTAATCTTGAATTAATACAATCCTTTGCACAAATATTTTTATATAAACTTAGGCTTCCTCTATGTGCACAGGAAAAATATATTTTCAATCCCCAAAAAAACCCATAAAGCTATCTGATACTGCATGGTTGGACTAATATAAATGATATGGACATAATACAGATTCAGTTCTGCATTATTTGAGCAGTAGGGTTGCTGTGCTCTAGGCAGTTTTAATAACTTCACTGTTTTATCATAGGGCCATTCATATAGTCACTCATGTGGAAAAGCAATATGAAATCTGACAGGCAGGAACTGTTTATACCGGTCTAGAATTATTTTGAGTCCACTGATTTCAGCAGAGTTACTCCTGATATATCCCAGGTTTGGTTAGTGAAGAATCAGTCTTCATAAATTTGCTGCAAATATACATATTTTCAACAAGTTCAAGAAATCTGTTACTGCAGAAACATAGGAGAGTAACTAGAATCAAATGCACAAGCCAGATCTTGTTCCAAATTATGGAGAAAATTGAAAAGTACTATCTTAATTTTTAAATACTTCTTTAGATGAAGCAATCAAGTTATATGAACTTCACTTGATGTCTGTAATAGACAATTATTTCTGATTAAGTAGCTCGGTCTTGTTTTAAACATTATTTGGAAAATGAATCAAAAATTTTATGTGATATTCACTGAAAAAGAATTTGTCTGAAGTTCTATTACCAAAAAAATTAAACACAAAACTTTGTTCTAAAATAAATACTTTTTTAATCTGAAAAGTGGCAGGAAGTCAATTCTTTAATGAAAGCTAGCACCCCTTGCCACTCACCAAGACGACCTCTTGTTCCAGTATGCAGTTTAGCCTGAACTTATGTAAATATATTTTAAAAACATACACCTTTTGTACACCAATACTATTCTTTCACACTCTAGTTTTTTAAGTATTTCACATTTTTTAATATAAGTGGGGAAATAAAATCTCTCCAGGGCTCAGATTCTGAGAATAACTATGAAGCACTATGTGAAACTATCTAGATGGTGGCCAACACATTTTGGGAAATTGTCATTTGTCTGGGTTTTCTCTGAACATGTGCACACTGCAAAACCCCTGAACACCAAAAGTATAGCAAGGATAACAACCAAGCTGTAGCTCTATGATTCCACCACTCCAATAGACACTGTCATTCAGCAACAGGTTGCTAACACTTCCAGGTGTGCTTGGACCTGAACCAAATATCAGATAAGCCAAGTCTTTTTCACATCTTTCTAGCACTGCTCTGTCATCACCCTTTAAGGGTGCTCCATCACCAGCACAAAAACTGATCCAGACAGTCAGATGTCATAATATTTCTGCTGACAGGAAACATTCCACACCAAGTAATGTGGCCTCTGCTCTTTGGTAAACACTTAACAATCCCACTTGCCAGTATAAAAGAGGACATCAATTGCTTCAGTGGTTTTCAAACCTTTTAAAAATCTGTCGATAAACAGAACAAAAGTTTTGATGAGTCTACCTCTGACCTTTTGTGTAGGGAAGAGTGTGAGCCAGAGCAGAGCCTCTCTAGACAGCCAAGAAGCACACCTCTAAGCCTGGTGAGTAATTATTTCCTTCTAGTAGCACGATTAGGGTTTGGGAAAGAGACATGATAGCATCCTTATTCAAGGAGGTGCTGAAGATATTGTGCAACACAATTATATTGCTATTATATTACTGTTGTAATGACAGCCTTCTGCAAAGAGGGGATGCATGGCAGTAGTCCATCTGCTGTCTATGGTGAGCTTTCTACCATGTTAGACAGCATATGCACTTTTATCTGCACCGTCAGCTTTCATATATGGACCTGGACAAACTAGAGAGTTAGGCAGAAAAGAATCAAATGAAATTCAATAAGGACAAGTGTAGGTCCAGGTCCTGCACCTAAGGAGGAGCCATAAGGAGCAGTACAAGTTAGGGGTTGACCTAGTGGAAAGCAGCTCTGCAGAGAAAGACCTGGAAGTCCCGGTAGACAAGTTAAGCATGAGACACCAATGTGCCCATATGATCAAGAACACCAATGGCATCCTGGTGTGCATTAAGAAAAGCATGACCAACAGGTCAAGAGTTTTCCTCCCCCTCTGTCCTAGTGAGGCCACATCTGGAGTGTTGTGTACAGTTCTGGGCTCCACTGTTCAAAAAGACAGAGAACTACTTGAGAGAGCCCACTGCAGACCTATGAGGATGATTGTGGGACATGGAGCATATCTTGTATGAGGAAAGGCTGAGAGAGCTGTGTCTGTTTAGCCTGGAGAAGTGTGAGAGGAGTTCTCATCAGTGCTTATAAAGGATGGGGACAGACAATGGTTCACAGTAACAGGAACAGAGCAGGGGGGAGGGACAAGATAACCTCCCTTGACCAGCTGGCAATGCGTCCCAGGACACCACTGGCCACTTCTTGTCCACAAGGACACACTGCTTGCTCATGTGAAGCTTGTCTGCCAGGACTTCCAGGTTTTTCTCTTCAGAGCTGCTTCCAGTAGGTCAACACCTAACCTCTACCCAGTGACGGGACAAAGAGGGAATGAGCACAAACTGGAGCACAAGTTCCAGTTCAGCAGGAGGAAAAACTTCTTCACCTTGAGGAAGACAGAGCACTGCTGCAGACTGCCCAAAGAGATTGTGGAGTCTCCTCTGGAGATATTCAAACCTGCCTGGACAGAAACCTGTTCAAGGTGATCCTGCTTTGGGGGTGGGGTGGTGGTGGGGAGAAAGGGAGAGTGAGAGGAGATGGTGGTGTGGGTGAACTAGATGATCTCCAGAGGTCCCTTCCAACCTCCACCATTCTGTAATTCTATGATGTGTTCAGAAAGGACAGCTTTGCCCCAAGTTTTTATATTCAAGCCAGAGGTCAATAAGTACCATGAACCTTGTAATTTCTGAGCTCTTCTCCAGTAGAAAATGAGGCTGCAGAAGCTGTACTGCCTCCTAGATGTTCCAAATTTTCAGAATATTGCAAATAAAGATCATCATATGTGACACCAGACCATGCAGAAACTCACATAAAGGTAGGATGATTGAGGAGAATTTATTCATTCTGTAATATATTCTCCAGAGTAATCACAAACACTGAGAAGAATTGTGTCACCAGGACTTTTGGCTGAGGATAAGCAGTAGCAAAAGAAGTAGATGGAAATCCCAAGACAGTAATGAATCTCCACAGTCTGACATGGGGCAGCTGCACCACACTGGTGCTAGTCAAGGAATGGACCAGAGGTTGTCATCACAGCTTCCCTTGCTCTGACACTGAAGATAGCTGTCTTGTCTTCTCAAAGGTCTGACTCAAAGGAGAGTTTAGAAAACAAAAGAGGTTATCGGTGTGGGTCTAGCAGAGTAAACAAAGAAGACAACTGAGACTGCAATGCTTCAGGTACTTTGTTTTCATCTTTTTGGATTTTGTCTTTTTTGGAGTAGGAGTCTGGGAATGCCCAGGTAACATTTCATGTAGCTCACGATAACAGATATTTTTAACAAGTTTGCAAGTAAACAGTCCAAAGTCCAAATACAAACTCAGGAACTGGATGGTGAAAGGAAAGTTACTTACTCATTTTAATTTACAACTGAATTGTAATCAGTTATGTTGCTGCAGGGAAGTCTTTCTCAGTTACCAGAAGAGCCAAATGGAGAATATGTTTGTGACTTTAGCCTTCTTAGTAATGTGCCAAAGAATCTTGAGGTTGGTACAGTGTGAAAGGGCTCTGAGTAGATGTCTGAGTACAGCATAGAGAAAAGTTTTTTTCTCGGGCAAACAGCAGTTATGCATCAGTCACCTTGCTATTGCAACCTCTGCAGTGTTCCACTTCGCTGTGAGCTAGACTCCTTCTGATAAGCTATTTTGATTAGAGACAGTCCTGTGTCCATCCACACAGTTCTGCTGCTGTCAAGAGCATTGGATGACCCAGAGGCATTCTTGGCCCAAGCAAGAAGGCAGAAGATTAACAGTATGAAACAGTGTCAGCCACCAGCTTCAACCAGTGCATACTCCTCACAGTAATGTGGCTGTCCTTCAGTTTCTTGGTGCAGCAAGCAATCACTGGACTAATGCTTGTTTTCATGGCTTAATTTTGGCCTGCTGATCTAGCAGAAAACCAACACAGTGTTCTTGCACTTGACAAAGGAAGAGGTTTTTGTATTTTACAGCAATGACTTATGGCTGTGCTGTAGTAAGCGGATTTGTCCCCTGCAATAATGTTATTTGGGAAAGCTTTTATTTATGTCATTCCCCTCATCCCTTCCATTTTCTGACAGGGTGCAAGTGGCATACTCTGCGCTCTGCCCGTGTGGAGGCCACACCTAGTTCCACACAGTGTCTGACAATAGAGTTACCATATTTCTCCCTAATAATGTTGGAAAGGAAGGAAGGAGAACACCAAGAGATGAGGGCTGGGGGAAAGGGAAGTAAGTTACAGCCTGGCCTGAGGCTCAAGTGGGGCATAGGGAATGCGGAGACTTTGGACTGTTGTTCAAACTTGAAGATAGTAATCAAGTATATCAAGATGTGGCCAAGGCAGAGGAGGTAGCAGTGTCAGCCTTAGGAGAAACAGCAGTGCTTCCCATAGGTAATCTCACACTACCTGGCATGCTGAAACTGCTCCAAGGGACATCTTGATTTTAAATGCTCATCAAGTTCTGTTTCTCCAGCAGTCATTCAGATAGCAAAGGCATCCAATTCTGCTTAGGAAAAGAAATGAGGGAACTATTTAAATAGTTCTAAAATCTTTCTAGATTCAGAACATTCTGGGAGCATTCTGAAGATCTCTACCAAATTTTCTATGACAAAGGTGACACAAAAAGTTTCCAGCTATAACATTAGGAGTCTGGAGAACCTGGCAGGTCAAGTTTCTACCAGAAACTTGAGATCTGCAGGTAATGGTAAGGCAAATATTAGAGGAAGATGGAAGGTAAGAGAGAAATTGCTCTTGTCTTGATGGCTCATACCACACCAAGAACCTGAGAAACTAGAAGTCTTTTCTGGATTTGAAACCTAGAAGCTAGACCTGGAGCTCTCACATGGAAAGACAAGTCTCCTGGACTCACTGGGATTCAGATGCTTTGTGCTTTTAGGTCAGTGCCTCTACACAGACTACCCAAAGGCCAAGGGCCCTAACCTTCCCACCATGCAAAGCAGCTGACTTCCAATAAAGTCCTTTGGAGCTACTGGCCTCAAGGTGTGCCATGCAGACCTGCAACAAGGGTTTGGGCCAGGCATCCCATTGTCCGTTGGTCTGGAGCAGCTAACAGAACTGGGAAAAATGCAAGAATCATTTTGGAAATGTTTTGTGTTAGTATTTCTAAAATCTCTTTGGCTCACAAATAATGAAGAAAGCTTGATTCAATTAATAAACAAAATATTAAAAACAACCAACCAAACAAACAAAAAAGTGATATCGTAGTTTTGCACACTTGAAATATTGGTTTCAGGAAGTTCTGTATTCAATGCTGGAAAACCAAAATTATTTCATATGGCCAAAGCTGTATTTCATTCAGTTTGTAGGTCATCTTTCACAGGTTCTATGTTCTAGTAAATACATAGCCATGTATTAGCCTCTGTGTTTTAAACTCAGACCCCATGGTCTCAAAATACAGTTGAGATAATTTCATGCCAAGAAAACTTGATGTTACAAAATAGTGACAGTCTTGTCTTTTTAGTGGAGAGTAGAATGAATAAAATGGAGGTAAATCATATTTTGATGGGAATTAAGTTCTGTATTAGGAGATAGTAAGTATTAACTACTGTATGACATTAGGTTGTATTGATTTGGCATTTAAACACAAAGCAGAAAGAATTGTTTGTGGCATAACCTGCTCATAAAATAGCAATTTAGCTTATTCCATTATAGATTCCATTGACTGTTATCTCCAGTCTCAGAAAAGGGATTAAGTACTGCATCAAGGCTGGATAATAACTTTCTCTGTGGTCTCTCTGACTTGATGTGATGCCTGAAGGCTAAAAACAGCAGGTACTGCCTGTCAGTCATCAGAGTTTAAACCATCTTGACCTACTAAATAACTGAACTTTAGCCACTGTATTTCTTCTACCCCTTCAAGGACAACTCTGAATGCTTCAAGTTTCAAATAGTCTTTCTGCATCAATCAAGTTTACTATTAAGGCATGTTCAGTTACCTGATTTTTTTTTATATTAAGTGTATATAAACCATGGGTATTTAAATCAGAAAAAGAGTAAGAGTTTTATCTGCTTTTTTTTTTTTTTTTTAAATCACCTAAGTAGCTTCATGTAATAGAAGTGGAGAGCTCAGGCAACGTTGATAGCTTTATTTAAAATTGAAGCAGTAGCTTCCTATTTATCTGACACCCTTCCCTGTGGGAATAGGGGTCTGTGCTAGTTTTAGCTGGGATAGAATTTTCTTTGTAGTAGCCAGTATGGGGCTGTGGTTTGGATTTGTGCTGAAAACAGTGATAAAACCATGGAGATGTTTTTGTTACTGCTGAGCAGTGCTTACACATCAGTAAGTTTTCTCCTTCGGTCTTCTGACTCTCCCATTCTACCACAGTGGGGTTATTTTGTTTCCTGAGGCAGAAGCAAACCTGTACCTGGCAGCCTTAAGCCCATGTGCCTCTGCTCCGCTGGACTGCTTCTGGCCCATCCAGTCCTTCAGATGCTGTACCCCAGCTCCACACAGAGGTGGAATCTTACTAACAATCTATGTGGGGATGCAAAATGGTTTGAAAAGCAACATTTTAAAATATCACTGATGATGAACCTTCAGTAAGTGAGATTTGAATAGTTAGGACCGTATTTCTAGCTCTTCAGCCTAGAACTATAAGCTGGAATAGGACAAGAGATAGAGGTTGTAGGGAATACTGAAGGCACCCAGTAGAATGTACATGAAACATCTTAGAGTTGATAATGGTGTGTTTATGAAACAACCAATATGCACTTAAGGTACCTAAATTACCTGAGGAAAACAAAACCCACTAGTTTAATTTTTGCATTTTCATGTAAAAATCTATATGTCATCATAGTGGATGACAGTCTGTGGTCTCTCTTAATTTTCAGGCTTCAAACAGAATGAGCCTGTGTTATGTGTTCTTACAACATTTATATGATCTCCTAGGCTACATCTGTATGACTAAGTAAAAGCACCCAGGAACCATTTTACTGTCCTAATCTTACCACATGGCATGGCCAGCTTGGGCTCAGACTGCTGCATCCTCTCTCCCCTCCAAATGGCAGGCTCCAAAGTGTCTCCTGGCACATGTTTTTGCTCAAACTAGGCTTAATCAATGCCTGGGAGAACTTATCATGCAGCAACATCAATGACTTTGCTATGGGCAAGTGACAGGTCAGTATTCAAACCCTTGCCCTGGCCTTGATTTAATTAGTATTATGACCTATCTTCCTACTGACAAACCTATATATTTTTGTATGTACCTCTAAGTATATATATATTCCTCATGTATAGAGTGTTTATGCTATTTATTTAGGAATTTATTCCATGGCATTGCCTCCCCTTCTCACTCACAGGAAACTCCCTGATTTTATTCACTGTATTTTGGTTCAGCATCATGACAGTGAAATACCAGTTTCTGGAAAGTGACAGTACAGTATAAAATCCACACAGGAGAACTAGACACGTAAACTACAGAAGAGCAACAGACAGCTCAGGCCAAGTAGAAGATTTGTGACAGCTCCATGTGGGAGAGCGGTCCAGATGACACTTTAAGATGTCTCCTTTGCCCGTTTTCCCTAACCTACAAAGAAAAGGTAAGAAAAAAAATGAATGTCTGATCTTAAAGTTAACAGTCACCAAGGTTCAGTCATAAGTCCCTCCAAAAAAAGTACTGCTTTGAAAATATGCTGCTGTCACCACTAGGGAGCCATCAGAGAGAAGCAATGTTTTATTCCCTTTGAAAATATGTCCTTTATAGTAAAGTGACAGATTTGGGAGCACTGGCAAATATCAATTCCCAGTGAAATTCAAAGACTTTTACTTCTGTCATTCTAAACCGTTAACAGAAATTTGCGAAGATTACTGGCATTTCTTTACTTCAGATACAACAGTAATATATCTTTATCATCTGGGAGTTACCATTATTAATACTGAATATTCCTACATAAGAGAAGTTTAAAAATTACTACTTTTTTTTTTGTTTCAGCACATATGACTGTAAGATGGATAGCTAAGCCAACAAAAGCTATACTAGGAATATTTTGAAAAAGACCTTAAACTAAACTAATTTGATCTCATGGGTGTTTACTTATCCAGTATTGAGAGACTGAGTCTAGGAATGCAACCTGCTGCTCCTTGTGCCAAGCTAGTGATCAACTTGACAAAGTAGAGCCAATTTTTCACACATATCCAATAAAACCAGAATCTGTATTTACTTCTATTTTTTTTCAAATACATATCTTATTTACTGTGCAAGTAATGCTGTCTGATCTTATTATTTTTAGCCCTGGAAAGCACCTACTGACATTCATAGGAAGCCGTATGTGTTAGTTCTGCAGTATGAGGAATGAGGGGGTTCTTTTTGTAGCATTAAGTAGAATTGCAGAATCACTTATTATGGAGTGGACGTCATGTGGTCTCCTTGTCCAATTCCCTGCTCAAGGCAGGGCTGGCTTCAAGTCAAAGCCAGATTCAGAGATAAATCCTGTTGTTCGGGATCACATCCAGATGAGTTCAGAATACTTCAAAGAAGAGTTTGGGGATAAGAAGGAATCTTCATAATTTTGTGATGCTAACCAATAGTCATACTCTCTTTCCAGATGCAAATTTTGTGATGCTTATTATTGCTCTTATGCTTATTAATAATGCTTATTATTACCCTCTAATGCTCTTTTTATGACTTCTTTCTCAGTGGTTGAAGCAGTAGGCTTTATGTTACTGTCAGCAGTAACCTTAAGGTTTCTCTTTGGTAGTCATCATGTAGACTTGGCAGAGAAGATAGTGCAATGGAAAAGATACTTAGAAGTTATGTCTCTTCCCTGGTAATCAGAAGTACCACTANTCTGTTCCTTTTATATATGAACTGTTTTTCCCAGCACACTTTGGTAAGCAAATTTTCAGCAATTCTGATAGTGTAATCCACAACCTGATTTGTGCCATCTTTGGTGGGAGAAGAAATATCAGTTTAAAGGGAAATTGATGATAATTTCCTTAAAGGACTTCTGCATTTGCTGTGCATTTTTTTAATATTCAGAACATCTACTTAAGTCATTTGGATGATGATGAGCCAGGACCATCATGAGAACAGGAACAAAAGGCAGAACCAGAGTCATCACCCAATCCCTGTCCCTGTGTGAGCTGCGAGATATGAGAAATTATTTCACCCACATTCCAGGTGAGCACATCATTACCTGTCTGCTCCAATGCTGGGATGAGCATGCAGAGATAAGAGGCCATTACTCTGGAGTTAGAGAGTAGTGAGGCTCAGCAGCTGGGTTCCCTGTCTAGGGAAGGGGGCATTGGCAAAGCTATTGGAAAAAAGACACAGGCCTTTACCTCTGGAAGCCATCTCAGTCAGGTGTAAAGGAAAAATGTCCTTTCAATGAAGATCTTGTATGTTGCCTGGGGAAATGAGCCACCATGAAGTGCTGTATCCAGTACCTGCAGGAATTAGCTGAGATAGTTTATTATGAACTAGACTGTGCAGTTACCTACGGGTCCTGTAGCAGCCCCATACACATGGCCCCATACCATGTAAGTCTGTATGGTGTGCACAATTGTCATATGACAACTCATTAGCAGTAATGGACTAGAAAGTAAAAGCGGCACTAGTAGTGAATGAAGTGGCTGTCCAACTCTGGAAATACAAAGAAATCTCTCTTCTTCCCTCATCTGTCCCAGAAAGTTCAGCAACTGAAATAAGAGTTTGTCCTATTCCCCACCTGTATCTGTTACAGAACAGTATCTCAGCTATTATGAGTAATACTCCACTGCTCAAAAGAGATATAGAGGTACATACCATGAGTATCCTGTGGTTTTATCTGCATAACCATAGAGAGGATATGAGGAAGTTGGATGGAAACATACCTTGACAGGCACAAGTACATGAGCTGCAAGGAAAAACAGTCACAAAAAGGGGATTGTTCCAGGAAAATGCCACTCCAGTCTCCAGCAGGAAGTTCCCCTGCGTGAGTTGAAGGCCTAAGTGTGCTAATGATCCTCTTGAAGTGACTTCTCAGTCATTTTTACATTTTTGCAAGGAGTGAGTAATGTGTATGATAAGGAGGATTAGAGGGGCCCTACCTCCAGACAGGTGGAGGAAAGGAACAGGATTTATTGGAAAGTGAGGATCCAATGGCCTGGCATGTTGGATCCACAAGAGCACAAGGCTCCAATGGACATCAGTGCAGAGTGTACCCTGATGCCATTGAGCCATGAAGAGGCAGAACCTGTCTGTACTTCTGGTGTGACAGGAGGATCCCAGCAGCTAACTGTACTACAGCCTCTGTCAGAAAGCACCAGGGTAGCCTTGAGGTCATGCCTGAAGTTTAGTACTCAGGATTGCAGAGAAGCTGAGGCCACTCTACCCAAACAACAAACTATCTTGTCACTGAACTGTGGATCTCTAGGGGAGGTTTTATATAGTTATTGTTCCTTGGTAGTGCTAACTGCTGAAAATTCTTCCAGTGTTGATCCATAATCTTCATCTTACACTGGATGACCTGTGCATCTCTCAGCACAACACTATAACATCGGAAGTGTAGACCAGACTAAACTAAGTCATTTTTGCTTTCTTCCTCTGCGGCTGCTGCAAGTAGAGTCGTCACAGTGGCTCCGAAGGGTGGACAATTTTTTTGACAACAGAGTACAAAACAATGACTGAAGGGTAAGTGATGCAGCAAGAATCCTGAGATATGTTTACAGAAATTAAAGTTCCTGAAGGTAGAAACTTTACACTGCATCTTACCTCATCTGAGATTAAGGCTCTTTGCTACTCTTTTTTTTAGAGTAAGAAGTAAAGCTATTAGTTAATTTGCTTGGCGGCAGAATGATTGCATGAAGATGGGAGCCCTGAATACCTCATTTTCAATAGTCCCAGTTCTCTGAGACTTTTTATCCCCACTTCAATTAACCCACCTAAAATTGAGATAACAGTAATTCTTGTCCTGCCTTATGTGGACATATAAGATATGAGGTTTTGCTTTAAAATATTCCAAACATACATAGCTATATACAATAAATATAAGGCATTCTAAACTGAACAAAGCAATATTTATCTGTGAATTTGTATAAATACGGTGACTTCTTTTTTTCTTAATAAACTTATTCATATAAGTGATTTTTATTGCACATTATGATATTCTGCTTTATTAAATGGTACTTAAAACCTGTTAATTCAGTTCTAGTACACAACTACAGTCTGTATAAAGTTTTCACTGTCTTCTATGGGCCAAGAAAGTCTTGCAGACAACTTTGAGTTTTATAGTGGGAGTCTTGAAAATTAATTTTCTTTCTTGCTTTCTTAAAAAAAACCCTAAACAAAAACCCCAAACTAAAACAATAACAACAACAAAAAAGACCCAAAACCCCCAAACCCTAAACAAACAAAAAACCACTAACCGAACCAAAAAAACATGACCTTGTGAGAAAAAAAAAAAAGTATTGTGGAAATTTGGGAACATGACTCCAGTGAATTCTTGTGGCTCAATAAATGGAAGATAAACCCCCATATTTTATACGTGTTTTCCTTACACAATCCTATGACCCAAATATCAACTAGACAAGGCTTGAATTTTTCTCCTGTTCTGTGAGCTTTCCCATCATGTTGACCAGACACCAGTCATTCATATGACATCACAAATCACTATTAGAACTGTAGCATAGTACTGCATATGCAGGATGACACAGACAACAAGTTGTTAATGCATTTCATAGTTCACTTTATAGGTCCTAGCAGGAGTTTCATCACTATGTCTACATTTAAGATGGTGGGCCTTAATTTATGTCCTGGCTTCTTGACCCAAGCATGTACCATGTCATATCTGGACAACAAGGAGGCCCAGGAACCTTTCTGGGCTTTGGTTTCTTCAGAAGAAACCTGTGTATCCATATAAGAGGGAAGCCATAGCATGTTTCCAAAATATCCCCTACCTGACAGTTGGATGACCTTGGGATACATTCCTGACTGCATCCATCCCTTAGCATATGTTAAGATTAAGCAGAGTTTTCTTTCTTTCTTTTTACAATGACAGCACATTCAGAGGCCAGGTATTTTGACCTCCTTTTGACCCAAAGATCTATCATTAATTGATCTCAGTCTTGTAACCGCCAGATAGTTAACTCAAACCTTAGAAAACTTTTTATTGTTTTGAAAATAATAAGCATACGCTTGGAAACATATAGCAATGTCCCATTACAAGCAGACATCAAAGCCAAACTTAAGAATTAACAATCTTTTTAGCAAAAAGAAAGAGCAAATAGTTATCATAATGACAGTCTTCATAACCATTCCTTTTGTGGTACTCCGATTCTGAGGCCTGAGTAATTTTTCTGCCTTGTAATTTTGAGATGATTAAAACTTCAGCACTGCAGCTGTCTTCTTCAGTAAAATCTGTGGCTGAAGAATTATAATACATATGGTAATGGTATATTAGTGTAGTATTATTCACATTACTATAGTTAAACTTGGGTCAGCATTTCCTTTTTAGACTCCTACAAGTTGGGGTTTGTCCATGCACATTTCCTTTTAGCTGACTTGGAACATGATGCCTCAGCCTTACAGCTATATTTACTTTCATCTCCCCTCCCATCCCAACCCTCACCTCCTGCCACCCCCCAATCTTTTTGAAAAAGCTCTTAATCTTATGGCTAATGTCTAAGTGTTACTATCTCTTATTTCAAAATGTATAGTATCTCTAATTGGTACTGAAATCCTTTCCTGGTTTATAGCATTAGAGCCAATATGTTACTGAAAATAAATTGTCATGTAAGGATTTCTTCATTTAAATAACTCTTTGTGGGCCTAGCTTCCCCTACAAATATACTTGCTAATATTCAAAGTGCTGGTGGAAGGTGAGACAGTCATCTCTACTCTATTTAGCAGCCTTCAAATCCAAACCCATTTGAAGAGGAGAAATGTAAATATTCAGTTATTGAAGACTTTTATTCAAATTTATCCATCAGAGTCTGAATTATTTCACATGATTTCTGAAATTCCAAAGAGTAGAAGCTTTTTATAAGAATGTTTATGAGTCCTCTTCTTCAAACATTTCCATCTTAATATAGTAAAATCAGAGTCCCATTTGTTTAAACAGCACACCTGTTTCAGACATTTCCACTTCTGAAGTCACTGACATGTTTTTCTATCATAAAAAATAATCGATTTGTTCCTAAGCATGACCTCAGGAATCAGCAAATGGAGCAAAGACAAGCAGTGCATGACAGAAAAGAAAAAAAGTGCCTTTCACAAGCTAAGGTCTATTTGAGCCCCACAGTTATAATTTCTGCTTCCCCCTCTGTAGCAAATTTCTGTTCTCTATTCATCACCCCAAGCTGGAACAACTTTAAGAGCATGGTTCAGAAATGCACTACATCCCAATGACCCCGAAGTATGCCCTGTGGTTGGGGCTAATAGAGAAGCACCTTGAAGCTGGCATGTTCTGTAATGGGTTTTCTCTGAGAAATGTAATTAACTTGACCCACCTCTTTGACCTGGGTAACTTTAGTCCAGCAGGAAAAAAAAAGAAACTGTAGAATAGCTGCCTGTTCTGACCTTTAGCTCTAGTGTCTGAACTGTATTCCCTCCCCTTTTGCTTCAATGCAGAACTGGAAGGACCACCCAATTATTGGAACTCATATAATCCATTTACAGTAATTAGTTAACTCCTAGTTTGTAGAAATTGATGTCTTCTTTGGGATAGTCTTTATCTTCCAGACAATGAACCTCCCTTTCTCACCTTTACTTGTTCCAGGTACTTACAAATTCAGCCCAGAATTATCCAGTCACTGTGGCAGTATAAGGAGACCCATTTCTACCTATTAAAAGCACTGCATAAATACTGCAGTCACACAGAAGTATTTGGCTTTCTGTGGATTTTGATTAAATGCCCATGAACCCATGAACCCCAGGTGACTATACAAGACAAACATGCTCAACTAGTGAGTTCTGCATTGAAAGCAGAGTTAAAGGCATTGAAAACATCATCCCATAAGAAGCCAGGAAGAATTAGTGAAGACTTCCTAGTTAAAGGATATGAGAGACTAACATCTTCTTCCAGAGCATTTGCTATTTCCTGTGGATGTCTGAAGTTATAAAGCCAATGATGCTTCTACTTGAAGATAAACCACATTCATTTTTAAAATGTTAATCTTTTACAATTGCATTTTTATAGTCTGCATATTAATGGAATGAAACCCAAATCTAATGAGATACATATATGTTTAAAGCATCTGGTCAACTGTGAAATTCAAATGAACACCTTACAGTCTCAGCTGAACCTACTGGAGCTGATGCTTACTTTTATGGTTGTTATAGATTAAGTCAGATCTTGCATTGTCAAGCTATATTTGCAGTTTGGACATAGGACATTGGGCCAAAGAAGGTTGTGTCAATGGAAGTTTATGAAGTTTTCAGACTGTTCAGAATGTTCCTATGCAAGCAGTGTGTACTGCAGAGATCAGATTTCTGAAGCGGTCGGCTCCTAGCATGTGCATCAAATGCGATTGCCAGTGTAGTCTATCAGGAATAGAAGGTAATATATTTAAACTAAAAGCTTTGTCATGAGAAAAAGAAGTCAGCTATTGAAAAAAATGCATTAGCAAAACTGCTGAGTTTACAGTGACTAATATACTATAGTCAGGCAATGAGCATGTAATGTCATGCACATGTAATATCAATACACACCTCTGAAATGCTATCTGATCTCTTATGAGACTTAAGGTGGTGTAATTCTTTACAACCTTCTGAAATACACCAAAATCTGAGAAAGTCACATTTAAACATTTTCTTCAAGGGATCCTTCCCGTGTCTTTGCCTTGAACAACCTTTTCATTTTTCAGTTCCTCACTCTGGAGGGAGAACGAACCCTTCTGCTCATAGCATAGGGAGAAGCAGGCCTATTTTGGTGAAATGACTGGCTTCTTCTTGTATGGTGAGGCCAAATGAGACCATTAGAAAGCATCAGTACCAAAGAAGGAGTTGGTCAGATTATAGACAGAGTTTGCACGTCATCATTTGTGTCAGTGTCTGGTTGCAGCAAGAGTTACCCACAGTTCAGCTTTAGGTAAGATGAATACAGCCGTGAAGGTTATTTTAGTAAGAGTTGTATGTTGGGGCTTTGGCAGTTGTACCTCCCCTTATGACTGGGGAGAAATGATTAATTTTCATAGTGCAGCACAGGGAGGCTGCACTCACCCAGGTACAATCTGTTTCTCTTGTAAGCTTTGATGAATGTGTTCATCAGGTTTTTTTATGCAGAAGTGTGCTGCTGTTGGAATAATGTGCAAAGCCTTCAGTGAAAGCAGGGCTTGCCTTTCAAGGGGTATGCTAAAGAACGTGACATATCGTGACCATTAAATTTTGACTGAAAGATTGGGGACATTTCAAGTTGGGTTGTGGGGTACAGGGATATATGAACTGATTGCTAACCAATATGTAAAACTGGATATAGTATATTAGTATGTATTAGTATATATTAGTATATTATAAGTATATATTAGTATATATTGCTAATTAGTATTTAAAAGTGAAATATTTTATATTGGTCAATAAGCTCTTCATCCTCTGATTGAAAGCAACAATGGAAGTGATAATTAGGACAAACAACACACCTACATTTGTGTCTCACAGACTAAAGAACTTCCCGGCACTTTTAAATAGTTTAAAGACCCGCAGTCAAACAGCAAACGCCAGAATCACAGTCATGTATCATAGCAAGCAGTTGTAGCACTTGCTTTTGTTGTAGGTCTTCTAAACAAATAACTTTTTTAGGATCATATCTACCAGAGTGCAAAAAGGAAAGCAGAAAACACCAGAGAGTAAAAGAGAAAGCAGTTCTAGACTTGCCAACATGGCTTAAGGCAAAAAGTCTTACTCTGTGTCTGCTGCCAAGTAATATCCTGGTGAATGAGAAAAAAACCATAAAAATTTCACCAATAAATCAGAGTTTTGCAGCAGATAAACCCTCTCCAACTGTATCATTAACTGCACATTAGCTGAGGAAAGCCCCCATTCCTACAGTGCTTACAGCAACCTGTGCCTGGAGCATGACAGCAAAATTCCAGGCTTAATTTCTCAAGCTTAGGTTTTCAAATTTTATTGGTAGAACCTAGTTCTCTTCTTAAACTGGTTTTATGCTAATGGGATTTTAGTGAAGTTACAGGTTCAGTGGAGTTATTCCTGGTTAATTCTACCTAGTATGAGTGGGAGAGCACTCCCACTCACATATTCAGTGAGATACCACAGAGAGGCCAAAATAATTCCCAGTAAAGTAATATTTTCATCAGCTTTGGAGGCTCACAGAGATCAGGGGATAAAAAGGAATGATAGATAGGAAGGTTGTCTTATGCTTGGGAGGTTGGTGGAAAACCTTTGCTAGCAAGTTAGTTTTCACAGAAGGTGGAAGGAAAAAAATGACTTGTTTAAAACTTTAAAAGGTTTGAACTCTAGAACTGTGGTGGGTCTGTTTCTTCAATTTAAACTATTATTCCACTTTATGCTCAGTAAGCCTTGCTGGTTTGTTTTTTGGTTTGGGGTTTTTTTTCTCAAATTAAATCTTTTCTCAATCTGAAAATAAAATACCTCTCCATTTTACCCACACTTCATAAATTGGTTGTCACTAAGCCGTAGTTTCTTCAGCATACAGCAACTATTATGGTCATATCAGGTTATATCAGTCTGCACATTATTTTGTCTAGTGTGATTTCTCTCCTTATAACATAGATACCTTAGCTAGTATAATACAATTGATCTATCAATAATGCAGCTGAATATGTTGTTTTATCTTATATAATAAACAGAACACCAACTCTGCAGTCTGTGTATCAGCGTTGCACACTGTAGCTATACTGCATTTTGGCATTAACATTTAATCAATTTATATAATCTGATGTTTCTGAAAGATAGTGACTAGACATGATGACTCAGGAGCTCTGTTCTTTTAGGGAGCTGTGTTTTAAAAGAATTGCTGGCATGGGAGGACTTTTCATAGGAAAAAGTACTGATTAGTACTCATTCCCAATGGGATGAAAAGAGGTGAAATGAGGGAAAAATAATGGCTTTTTTGTTTTGTGTTGCCTTGTGAGTGGAGATTTTAGTGATAAATAAGTATGCCTGAGGTTACCTTGTATTCTTTACCTTTGCATCACTTCCAAATTAGTATCCTCTGAATTTTACACCAGTAAACTTTGTAGCAGCTCCAGTGATTGCAGTGAAAGCCATCAGAACAATACTGGTGACTAAAACAGGGTTGGGAATTTGGAGTAGATACAAAAAAGAAACCAGACAAATCACCACAGAAATTTGGATAAATCCCATTTCATCAGATTTGGTGAATGCCATCTTTGTAGACTGTAAGAGCTTAATTAAAATGCAAGAGACAGGAAGTTGCATGATCTTGACAATCCCACAGAAGTCTTTCATAAATGCTGTTCTGGCTGACAAAAGCAAGGAAACAGTTAAATCAGTTATGTGCAGCAGTTGATTAAAGTGTCAAATAGAACATCAAGTGCCTTTATGTCTCATTTAAATGTTGGACAAAGGATGGACATCCACTTCAAGATAAAGTATAATTCACTGTCCCATGCTTCATAATCATGTGATGCTCACTACAGCTACAATCTTCAGTACATATAAACAATACATCTTTTCTTGACCACAAAGCTTATAGATACTTTTACTGAGTCACCGGCAGTAAAGAAACTGATTCATACAGAAAATCCTACCATTCTATTTACCTGTATGGAAAATATTTCCTGTCCTCACAATGCTCCTTAAAACTGTCTATACATACTTCTTTGGAGTGAAAGCGAAAGGATGTTGAACAACGGGATTCATGGAATGGTTGAAGTGGGAAGGGACCTTCATATGTCATCTTGTGCAGCCCCACTTCCATTATTTAATTTAGGATTTGGATTCAGTTTGAGAGTTGCATCTGCATTTAAACCTACTCCAGTAGATATGTAAGCTGTGAGTAAAAACTTCCACAAGAGTCAAAGGAGACGTTCAGTTTGGTTCAGCTGAAAACAAAAAAACAAGAGCATTTGAGATGTTGCCAGATAACTCACCCGGCCTCTGGTCACTCCTCTAATAAACAGAGGTTGAGGTCCTGTATCACCCCTGGGTCTTGTATCACATCTGCCACGTCTCTTAATCCAACGATTTTCATTCATTGCACTTGGTATCTTTTAAGGCTCTTCGGGGTATACTGCCTAACCTCTGACTCTCTGGAAAGGCTCAAACCATAGAATAGTTTAGGTTGGAAGGAGTCTTTAAAGGTCACCTAAGCCAACCCCTCCTCTGTCTTATTTATTGGCTGGGATAGAGTAAATTTTCAGAAGAATCCAGAAGAGGACACAGCCAGAACTGCTGACTCAAGTTAGCCAAAGGGGGATTTCATAGAATCATAGAATCACAGAATGATTTGGGCTGGAAGGGACCTTAAAGGTCATCAAATTCCAACACCATGGGCAGGCACCCTGCACCAGACCAGGTTGCCCAAACCCGCTTCCAACCTGGCCTTGAACACTGACAGGGAATGGGCAGCCACAGCTTCTCTGGGCAGCCTGTGCCATGGACTCACCAACCTCACACGAAGAATTTCTTCCTAACCTGCAATTTAAATCTACTCCCTTCCACTTTAAAACCATTATCCCTTGTCCTGTTTCATACCATACGACATCATGCTCAGTATATAACAGGGACTGGCTGGAGACAAAGGGGATCACTGCTCGAGGGTTATGGGTGAGTGACTTGGTTTTGGGTCAGTGAGTAAATTTCATTGTGTATTACACACTTTTTACTTTTTAATAAGTATTGTTATTTTCCTCTGCCTTTTCTGTCACAGTAGATTGTCCTTATCCCAACCCATGAATTTTACCTTTTTCTTCCAAGTCTCCTCCCCATCCCATTGGGAAGAGGGTGTGAATGAGCAGTCCCATGATGCTTAGCTGTTGTTTGGAGTTAGACCACAACACTCAGTAACCAACAGGGATGTCTTCTACTGAGGCATGTTACTGAGACCCATATCCAACCAGATCTTGAATGTTTCCAGGAATGAGGCATGTACAGACTCTCTTGGCTGTTTCAGTGTTTTACAATTCATTCTAATTTTTTTTTCTTTCTTATATCTAACCTAATCTACCCTCTTTCAGTCTAAAATCATTACCCCTTGTCCTATTGCTACAGGCTCCACTAAAAAGTTTGTCCCCATCTTTTATTTGTAAAAAAGGTTCTGCCCTCTTTAGGTACTGGAATGTTGCAGTAAGGTCTCTCCACAGCTTTCTCTTCTACAAACTGAACAACCAAAACCCTCTCAGCCTGTCTTTATAGGGGAGGCACTCCAGCCCTCTCATCATCTTCATGGCACTCCTCTGGACTTGCTCCAACAGCTCATGTCCACATTTTCACACACCAGTACCCCCAGTCCTTCTCCTCAGTGCTGCTCTTAGTCCCTGCAGCCTGTATTAATACTGTGGGTTGCCCCGACCCAGGTGCCAGACTTGTGGGTCTCCCATATATCTTCTGTTGTATCTGCAAGCCCCTGAAGAAGACACAGATGACCTTGGGAACTTCAAGTGGCTCCAGAAACCTGTTTGTTCACCTGAATTAGTATTTCATTGAAGTTGTTTTACACTAGAATGCGTGAGTACTTCATGAAAATAAGGATCAGAGGACATTAAGTTGTCACCTCCCAGTATATTCAGGACGCTGTTGCTTTAGATCAAACTAATTTTCTTTCTGTTCTTTGTTTATACTGTTATAGCTCTGGACCTCTCGGGGTTGGCATAGACTATTTTGTCTCTTGATTTTCTCATCTTTTACTTCTCTGGTCTCTTAATTTTGTTTCTTATTTGTTGATCTACCTCACAGATCAAGGCAGAGTTTCTCAAATTGAGGTTATGGAAGTTAAGTATGTTTTCTGATAAAAGATGCAGCAAACCCCCAGGTACAGAACATATCCTGCACTACAATTTTTCCACAGAGCCATATGGGCTGCCTTTGATGAAACAAACAAGAAAACAAGTTGCCTTACATAAGTTCCCTTGTAGGAGTTTTCCCCTTTGTTAACTAGCTAATTTGAGTGAAAGAGGAGTGCATCACACTACATGTAGCAAGGAGTGCCACAAGCAACTATGTCTAGTGGGCAGTCACAGCTAGGCTACTGAGGTGTGATAATTTATTGGGGCACAGGTTGGTACTTTGGGTATATTCTTGAGAGTGTACAGCTCTGCTGTATTTCATCCCTGGCACTCAGCCGCCAACACTGGAGCCATGAACTCTTAATGAGCAATGGGATAAACAAGTCCAGGAATCATCTTTCATACTGAAACTCCAATTACTTTAAAAATAAGACTGTTTGTAATGAGAAGCATATGGTATGTCTACTTCAATTTCATGATGACCCTACACGAAAATCTGTGGCAAAGTTTCACAAACCTGTTTACTTTCAGTACTAAAAAAGAATATTGTAACTGAAGTGAAGCAGTCTCGGCAAACTCTGAGTAAATGGTCTTTTCTGAGCCCCCAGTGTGACCTCTTACAGTTTGCATTTCTATCACGTGTAAGTTCCCCACTGCAGGAATTGAACAACAGCTGCAGCAATGAAAATTAAAATGCCATCTATGTTGTGGATCAGAAAGCATCATATTTGCTCAAAAGTTTTACCCATAAAATTAAAATTTCCAAAAGAAAAGAAGTGTAAATTGAGTTCTCTGAACAGTGCCTACCCAAAATATATTATAGTACTCAGGTATAAAGACCCACAGCATTCAAAATCAGTAAGACTTCATAAATTTTATGAAGAAGGAACAATAGTCATTGGGAAGCTGAGGCAAAGAGGAGGCCACAGAAGGCATGAGACAGGAGGAGCTTTGGACTACAGGTGAATTAAAGAATGCAGCACAACACCTTCTAGAAGCTTAGGAAGTAGTTTCATTTTTCTTACACTGCCAACGTCATCATATGAGGCCCAGCAACCAAACTCTGGAAGTTCCTGACCTAGAAATCAGTGAACAACACTCAGTGGAGACCAGATAAAAGGGCCAAATGAGTACAACACAAGCATATGACCAAGTGGAGCTTGACTATTTAATCTTTTAACATTACAGCAGCTATATACGCACCTAAAAGGGTTTTCTTCCTGTCAGGGGCAGGTTTTGTTCATCCTTTAAGGGGTGCAGTTAAGCTTGTATGGTTTTGCTGAACAATCTTCTGAATACCTTTCTAAAAGGCTTTTATTTCAGAAGTACTGAAATGCCACAATAAATGAAGAATAAATTCAAAATATATCATAGGCTTTAAAGGTTATTAGAATTTTAAAAAGGCACTTCTGGATACATTTCAAATTAAATCAGATGCAAAGTAGCTCTTTTATATTTAAGCCAATGTCTGAAGACTGCACAAAGAAATGCTTATCTTGAATTACTTTCCTTGAACAGTTGAAAGGCCAAACTTCTCACATGACTGTTTGGCATGGGTTCCTTTCTGTCTGAGTGCAACAGGATGGCCATCTGCCAGCATGTTCCAGACAAGAAGTAGCTTCATCAGCAATGACAGTGACACCGTCAGGTGACCTTCCACCTACCTGCTGTTCAAAAAGATGTTGTCTGCAGACTGTGGCTGGGGAGCTAAGGCCTCTGGGGAACACATGAAAAACACGAGTGAAAAAATAGAAGTGTTCCCTGAGACAAAATAACAATGCCTGTCAAGAACAGATTAATTTAGCAGGGAGGGAGGGGAGGGAGGAAGAAGCAAAACATGATTTCACTCAGTAAGAAACTTAAACTCTGAAGAGCATGCTATTCCCGTGCAAAAAAAAAAGTGTTTTACAATTGTGAAATTGTGAGAGATCTCTGCCTATCTGAGCAAAGTTGTCATAGATGTTTCAGAACTAAATCCTGCTCATAAAGTCATTGTTTGAGATTCATATCTCCTTATGCTTTTTGCTACCTCAGTGGATATTTTGGCTAATAGCCCTCCCATCCTTTTTGCAACTCTCAGACTAGCTGCTTGTGTCCTTTCCAACTCTGGATGCACTAGCTATCAGCTTCCTCATTTCATTCCCCACCTTCCTACATGTTTACACAAGTGTAGATGCCCTTAGGCTTGAATATGCAAAAGGCTGGGAGTTTGCACCCTACTTACTCTGCTTGCTCCTGGTCATTTCCATGCTGTGGCTTACAAGGCTAACATGAAGCACAATGTGTCATTAATTATTGAGGCAAGCAAGGCCATGAAGCATGTCGTATGCGCTGATGGCTATACTTTGATCCTATGGGTGTTCATTACTATTGTGCTCAGAAGTATTTTCTAGTGGAAATTTTTGCTGCAGAGCGCTTCTATGAATTTGTTGAAGGTTTGTATGATTTACAGTTGCTTTCATATGCATTAGTTCTACAAATATTTTAAAATTAAATATACTTCAAGGAATACCTGCCGTAGTTCAGCAATACCAGATATTTTCAGTTCAAAAGTAAATACAAAATGATGCACATAGTCCAAGGACACTTTTTTATTTAAGTTAAGAAAAAATTATGAAATAGATGCGGCCCTGTTATCTTCTAAGTAGCACTGTAAGTAAGCAAGAATCCTCAAAAGTCTCAATGATCTATGAAATAGTTTCTCTCATATAAAACAGAGACTTAAATTTTCTTTTCCCTCACAAAATCTCTATGTGTAGTTTGTTAAATATAACTTCAAAAAGATTTCCAATGTAAACATGATAAAATGCATTTAAATATCTCATGCTGCTGTTGGTGTGTGTGCTGTTTATAAGGGAACAATAGGCTGTAATGGAATAGTGTTGCTTTGAAAATGCTCCCTAGGCCAAAACATATGGTCAGTGTCAGATCTGCAACGTAATAGTGCCTGCTCCATTTTCACTTCCTGCATGAAGCAGCAAAAACATTTGTTAATGGGAAATAAATTTGCAGGGGGTTTCAGGGAGGGAACGAATGCAGGCAATCAATATGATTGATAAAGCATTGTTCACTTTATTGGTATTAGTATAGCTCTTTTATACAGTTACAAGCAAGGGTTAGTATATTTGGTACTACATGATTGGCTGCATATATATCTCTTAGGCTATGATTGGTTAGGCACTACATAGGTTAGTATCTTCCGTTATGGCTTGTTTACAACCTATCTGGGAGTCCAGGCCCAGATGTTCAGCCTCCTGTTTTCAGCTAGTGTTCAGCCACCAGGTCACATGGACCTGATAACATACATACCATCCTGCTCACTCAGCACTTTGCTTCAGGCCAGAGATACTCTGCAGCATCGTGGCCTTGTGCTGCTAACCATCCCTCAACATAAATTGAAATAAAAGGTGCTACATGAGTGTTTTTTTCTAATGAAATATTCCCTCTATCTTAGAAACCTATTGCCATAAGGAAAAATCTCTGCTCCACGCCAGCAAATATGATTTACATAAGGGAGCCAATCCAGACCAGTACTTTTTATAGCTTTGCCCTCACTATCAAGAGCATGTGTATACTGGGCTGCATCAAAATAAAGTATGGCCAGAACATTAAGGGAGGTGACTCTGCCCTTCTACTCTGCTCTTGTGACACCCTACCTGGAGTACTGCATCCCATTCTGGCATCTGCAGTGTAAGACATGGACCTGTTGGAGTGAGTTCAGAGGAGGGCCATGAAGATGAAGACTGGAGCACCTCTTCTATGAAGACAGGCTGAGAGAGTTGAGCCTGTTCAGCATGGAAAGGAGAGGGGGCTGGGGACCATGTTGCAGCCTTCCAGTACTTGACGGGTGCCCTCAAGAAATCTGGAGCACTGTTGATCAGGGAGTGTAGTGATAGGACAAGGGCTAAAGTCATTAAACTAAAAGGGAGTAGATTTCAATTAGATATTAGGAAAAAAAATCTTGCCTGTGAGGGTGGTGAGTCCCTGGCACAGGCTGCCCAGAGAAGCTGTATCTGCCCCCTCCCTGGCAGTGTTCAAGACCAGGCTCGATGGGGCTAAGGGCAACCTGGTCTAGTGCAGGATGTCCCTTCTATGTTAGAACTAGATCATCCTTGATGTCCAAACCAAATATATGTTTCTTCAAAAAGCCTTCCTATCTTCAAATTTAAAATGATGGATTCAGATGAGTTGTCACATTTCAGAAAAAAGGGGCTTGGCTTTATGATAACTCCAAGAGAACATAATCTCTGTGCTGGCAGGAGTTAAAGAACAAGCAAAATATTAGGATTTTTTTTTTTTAAAGCTTAAGAAGCAAAACACAAATCCTTGTACTGCTACATATGTTTGAGGTTCTTCACCACCTCAAATACTGTGGGAATGTATGGAAAAATTTCAGAGAAGGGCAACAATGGCAGTTAGATGCACTGGACAACTTCCATGCAAAAACAGTCAGTAGGCTGGAATTCCTTGTTCTGCAACTGAAACTGGGGAGAAGCATGTCTCATGTCCACAGATAAGTGGAAAAAAAAACCCCAGTGTGTAGATAAATGAGAGGCTAAATTCAACAAAGATAAATGAAACTGATGATGCATAGAGTGAAAAACACACCTAGCCTCTGCCAAGGCAAGAAATACGAGCTGTCAAACAAGGCTGGATTTGAAACAAACACGAGGAGGTGATACATCACAGAATAGGTGGCAGATTGGTGGGCTTCTTGTTGTAGGATGTTAAGGATGCCATAAGAATCCCAGTACTTGCTTGAGGATGAAGCAAGTACTTAAAACTGAGAGCTATTGAACATTACTGAAAAGATGAAGCAAAATATGCTAACAAAATCATTTTATTGAAAAATTGGGGGGCTGGAAAAAATTTTAGGTCATCCCATGGGCTACCATTTGGGGGCAACAGTTGGAGACAGAAAACTGAGACAGACACTTGATATGAACAGTGAAATCATATTTATAGTGCATCTATAAATTTTAATTTAAAAAATGTCAAAAAGCTTTGCTTATGGGTATGAAAGAGTTGTCTAATCAGAAAAATTACTTTAGACAGTGGAATAGGTGGAAGAACACTTCTTGCCAGTACTCATCACATAAACTTTGAGTGGTTAAGTGGGAAAAGCACTCAAGTGAAAAAAAAACCAAAACAAAACAACAAAACCAAACAGCCAGTTTTAAAAAAATACAAAACATCTGTTTAATAACAACCAGGGAAAAGATTAGAAGGGGTTTGCTATTTCACTATTACTATGTTTCATGTGTATTTCTTGTAGGCTTAAATATCTTAAACCATAAAGAACATCTTTTTTTATTATTATTATTGTTATTAAATTGAGCTTGACCTAAATACAGAATTATTGCCTTGATTATGGACAAATTTGGTCTATCAACTCAATCTCATCCTCCAAAGCAAAATATCTTAGATAAGCCTGGATGCCTGTTTGGAGAAAAGAAGCCTCTGAGACATCTCATCTTCCTCTACAAATTCTTTGTGCTATAGTCCACTAAAAATGAAATTTTCTGAAGGGCCTGGATGAGCTTTCATCTTCATAAGGAACACTTTTTTTATTGGAAGTACAATCTTTCATTGTAACTTCCTTACTGGGGACATAGTAATCACTGAGAAATACAGGTACTTGATAAAGAGGTCCTATGGGACTTGTGAGTATAGTATTTTATATGTATTCCTGAGATACACAGACATTAACAGAAGAATCCACACAGACACTTATTACTCTCAGTTATTTTAATTTGACAAAAATGTAATTAGATGTTAATATGAAAGGACAGATACAGAGCTTATTTACTGTTGGCATTTTTATCACAACAGAGCACTATCTATTACACACATTACTTTACCACACCCATAGTGTACACAATTTAGCTTTAATCAAAAGGTACATCTGGCCAGGCTCATATGGTAAAATGTCATGTCAAAACAGGGCTTACCCCACTTGATAGTCTTCCATGTTATTTCTATTATTTGCATATGAAATCATTGTGGTGGAGAGCACCCCATGGAAATGGTTGCATGCAAGGCACAAAGGCAAATTCAGATTTAAGGCTGAAATCCTCATTTTAAAAACACATCTCTGTGTTGCATGCTAGGCAGAAACTTGTTTTTTGTTTATCAGTGTTTGCTTGCTACGCAACACTCCCACTGCTATCATTTAATCAGAAGTCAGTGGGAGTTGCATGTATCACACACAGACAGCATTATGCTTGCCTTTTTAATCCACAGATGGTCACTTGCAGGGCAGTAATATTCAACCATATGTCTTGAGTGTGGAGGGGTACACAAATGTAGCTAATGTAGTGGCATGGTACGCCTGCAGAAAACAAAAGGTTATGTCAACAGAGCGACTGCATGTTGTTCTAGATATAAGAAAGTTTTTTTTTTTTATGACAGTAGTAAAACACTGGAAGAACTCACCCAGAGAGGTGATAGATTCCCCATTCCTGGAAACATTCAAGGTCAGGTTGGATAGGGGTCTGAGCAATCTGATCTAATTGAAAATATCCCTGCTCACTGCAGGGAGTTGGACTAAATGATCTTTAAAGGTCCCTTCCAGCCCAAACTGTGTTATGATGCTGTGATTCCATGTTGGCGTTACTATATAGAGCCTTGCAATACAAATCCAGAGTGGAGCAGTGTGTTGCAGCATGATTTAAAGGCTGTGACTTGGTGGTATAAAAAATTTCATATATAGTAGAAGATAAATGTAATGGGATCATCTCCTTCTTGTCCTGAAACTACATAGTATTTTACCATGGGCAGAGTTGACCAATGTGCCATTTCTCTCCCAATCAGAACCATCTACTATCCTGTATCCACCTATCCATGGCCAGTTCACCAACTGCTTTTAGCAAATGTTTTCTTTCAGCTGAAATTATTTTCCTTATAGGCCCTTACTGCCTTGGTGCAATTACATGTTTACTTTTAGCTTTTGCTTTACCAAACCAAGTAGGCCGCTGTCTTTGAGAATATTTTTAACTGAGTGCAGCCTGCAGGCAAGTGCACAAATTCCAGCTGTGAGTTAGCTCAAGTACAAGAAACAGCCAAACCAAAGCAGCTCAGAGCCTAGCTCTGAGCCTTCTTTAACAGCAAGTCTCTTTAGTCTCTACTGAGTTCCCACCCATTTTCTCTAATTTGACAGATAATTTATATCTGACTTCCTATCAGATGTTTAATCAAAGATTGCTTTTCCATGAAAAGCCTTTCATTTCTCTTATGAAAGATCAACACTGACATAGTGAAAGATCAACACTGCCTTTACCAGTCCATATTTATTTGATGTTATTCCACATATCTTTAGCCATTATTCTTCTCAATAATGTCCTAGTGCTTTACATACTATTCAAATCAGGATAATAAAATAATAGTTATTTGCATCTGTTCCCCTCATAGTCTTCCTCTTCTAAAGTATAGCTATTTTATTTGATGTTTTGCAATCAATTTTCCACTCTGCTCACTAGGGGTTTTTTTTTGAACTTTTTTTTTTTTTTTTTTTTTTTTGGGCCTGTGATTCAGGCATCAGGTTTTTTTAAAATCCAAAATTTCGTTCTGAAGATCAGCATCAACTTCACATTTGGCAGGTGTCACTTTGCATGTCTAAAATGTCATCTTTGTCCATTGTGTTCTCCTTTCTGGGACCTTTGTTACTCTTCTTTGTATCTTTGGATGATTCTTCTGCTTTCTATAAGCCCTTTCCAACCTCTGGAAGCTGAATCTAGCATTCCAGCTTTACAGAGATTTGATCACCGGCATAAAGGAGTCAGGTTAGTTAGCATAACTGGCAAGAGTGAACAGAGAGCTCAGGAAAGGAAAACATGCTGAAATTTTGAAAGCCAGGAAGCTGAAACATTTTCTCCTAATAGATGTTCATGATGACAGAGTCCTCTTGTCTGGAAAAATGTCTGGTTGTGGAATGTTGTTCTCTGAATATAGATAATAGATATTAAATTACTTCTTATAAAATGAGAAGATAGTGTTCTGTTAAATCATCTTTTACACTAATGACCTTTTAAAAAATGTTTAACTTTGCTAGTAGAAAATGTTCCCTTCTATGAGGGATAAACCTTTATTATCAGCAGGCTTCTTCAGCACAGCATATCTATCTGTAAACAAAATATTATTGTCAATAATCTTTGTGGTTCCTATACAAGCAGATTATAATTGACTTTAGAGGAAAGGCTGTAGCATTGTCATTAAGAGTTTTGTCAACAGCAGTATGAAAAAAAAGATATTTTCATGGCTTTCATTCCAGAATTAGTTATAGTCTATTAAATATTTTTGATTGCTGTTTATAACTGGTTATTTTGACAGCAGTAATTTATTTCTTTTAAGGACTTTCTGAGAAAATTTAGTTGGGGTTTTTTTCTCAATAAATTAGGGCTATTTCTCTTTCAGTTTATTCCAAGTACTTGTCATCCTAATTGTCAGATGACAAGTTCACCCAGAAAAGTTAGTCTGAGAAAGATGATATAACCATCGGTTGGTCAGATGACTGCCTGTCAGCAAGAAACTTCCCTTTGCAGTTTACTAGTACCCAGTCAGACCAAATTTAAAGTGTATGCAGTGGAGTGTTAATCTCCCTTAATCATTAATGGGCATAGATAGTTCAGCTCAATTTTAGGATGATTGCATATATCTCCTTAGGAGAAGGCAAAATACAGGATAATGGAATAAAAGTGGTTGCTGCAATTCAAGATTAAGGGTCTGAACAGAAAATTGTACATGATCTGACTTGCAATGCTTTCTCTACAGACCGTTATCAATCTCCTCTTGCTAATAAGCATCAGCTTTACTTAACCTAACCTAGAAATGAGGTAGGAAATTCCACCTTGAACTGATATATGAACAAAACAGGAAGTGTGAATACCAGTGACAATTTGGTGCTTCAATCTGAGAGGTTTTGAAATGACTTTTTACCCACACTAAAAAGAGATAGGAAACCTATCTGAGATCTGAGATAAGGTGGCAGCAACAGCAATCAGCTGACGAAGCCCTCAAACATGTTTTTTGCCGTGTGAAGGACAGATACTGTACATGAATTGAGCATCAAGCATATAGAAGATGTGCTGAGGAGGAGCCTTTGGGACTTTAATATATCACTGTCAAGCAGAAGTAATGCTTTTAATAACCCTGAATGCAATGTGAGATAGATTCATTCTGCAGCTGAAAATGGCCCCAGAGAGTTAGTTGCTAAAGTGAATATGATAAAAGATTAAGAAAAATGTTCAATGGAAATCATTCTTATCCTCACTTATTAAAGAAATAGATAACATTCACTGCTTATATAGATTTGTGGCCAGCTCAGAGGCATTTGAATACAAGGAGGATGGCTTCAGTGGGGAAAATGGATTACTGACCAGAGGTTCCTTTGCATACTATTCATCCTCACAAATCTTTACACAAATCTGTGGTGTGAGTACCACAGCATGGAACTAGAAATAGAAAGCCTGTCTGAAATAAAGAAGCAGTAGGGATTTTTTAGAGAAACTATTTGAGCTGCAACGTTAGATGATCACAGTGGAGCATTCACAGGCTATGATAGGATTACAGCAAGAAGTTGACTGCTTACCTCTGCTACAGAGTTTACCCAAATGACAGACTAGTGATCCTGACTCTGGTGCATGTCCGCACTACTAGATCACACCAATGTTCTGTTGTTCACTCCAGGTAGTGGATGTGGGCAAAACACAATATTTTAGGAATGCAGGCAGGTGTGTGTGTGTATCATTGTTTGCATGGAAACACTGTACAAGATGATGTTGACACCAGCAATGAAACATCTGGGAAAGTACTGTTGGAGAACATGTCTGTGCATTTCTGATACGTGCATGATAATGGTCTTCCAGTATAATGAAGATGCCGAAAGCTTTTTGCATGTTTGTTTCAGTGTTGTGGCTTAGGTTCCAAATTCTAACAGGCTTGGAGAGGACATATTGGGACACTGATTTGTTCCAAATCTCATCATGAGGGTTAATCCCATTTCAGTGAATAGTAGTAAGGCATTCAATATAGCTGTGAGAGCTGTGTCCTCTGCTGGATACCAAGAGAGAACATGGCAGTGGTGCCATGCAGAAAAAAAACAAAAGGACAATATATCTATATTGTAGCATTTAGGGAAGATTAATTTGAATAGTTCAGTAAGCATTAAAGATGACTAGTTGAGCTATATTTTTTACATAGATCTAGAATACTGATGGATAATTCATCTCGTGAGCATAGGTTATAGTACCTCGAGAACCAGTCATATCTCAGTGCCTTTCAAAATTAATATAATAAAAAAATATCAGGTTTGTGGGCTTCTGTAAAATCATGAGTCTGAGGAAACACAGAGAACACTAGATATTAAGCTCGCCATTGAGCTGAAGTTAATCTGTCAGCCATTTTATTATGCAATGAAAATAGAGACAGCAGCAAGACAGTCCCTGGAAGGTGGTTCCACAGACCAGCTATCATGTTAAAAAGCAAATTTTTTCACAAATTGAAATTGTTCTGGCTTTAACATGGCCTATACTACATCCTATTAGCATTTTCTATTTGGCTTTTCTGTCTGTTATTATCACCATGACAATGTCAATGATAAAGACTGGGAGGCATGACTAATAGCCTACAGGGACATGTTAGATGGTAGCATTTTCTTTCCCAACTGAGTATTTTATTAAACTCTATCTTGAATGATCCACTGTAACACTCACAGGCATGTTTCTCTGTGAGTAAGCATTTTTAAATTGTGCTTCCAGAGCTTTCCTGCTGGGGATCCCATTTCCAGCTTTTCATAAGACTTGTGGTCAATCCCAGTTGGCAGATTAGGTTCTGCGGCCAAATTTTCACCTGTCCCTTGACTCCATATCCAAGGACTACGATTTAGTCTTGCAGTGCTGCTTGTTTGGGGTTTACATGGCAAGGTTTTCACTTTCAGATTACCAAGGCAATTAACTGTACATTCCATACAAGAGTGCCATTCTAAATATACTCTATCAGGAAATTCTTTTTTATTATTCTTACAGATTCACAAGTTATTTGATTCTGAGGGAAAAGCTGAAAATCAGAAGATTGTAAGGAGTGATGGTCAAGACAGCAGAAGAAAAATTTGACCTTGTTTTGTAGAAGAAATACCAAAGATGATAATACAGGTATTTTCATTATGATTATTGCATTTAAGCCCATATCTTCTCTGATTTGTCTACTTCCCTATTCAGCTCTAGTTTTGAGAGGAATGAGAAGAACTTCATCCTTGTATGATTAACGTCGAAGGACAGAGAAACACTGGAGGACTGTTAAGCTTTCTTTCATAAATTAGTTAAATTGAATAAGCTCAGAGTGTAGGAAAAAAAAAGTATCAAATCTTTAAATATGGGACAGTTTATGTGAATTTGGAGTGGTTCTCCAAACACAGCCTCAGGAGAAAAGGCTTGTGAATGTTAAGCTTGTACTTTAGCCATGAATAAATGCACCAGCGAGGACTCTCTTCTGCAGATAGGCATGGCTGTATCTGTAAAATTACAACTTGCTTGTAAATACAACTTATGTGGAAAGCTTTTAGCTGTCAATGTACACTCAGAGAGACCAGAGCCTGGTATATAATTACATATATATTATTGAGCTGCATTAAAAATACACATTTACAGCAGTGACATAATCCTTGTACCTGAAACCCAGTTGGGAGATGAATATTTCCACAGAATGTAGCAGGTTATTGGGAGGGAAGAATATCTTATTTTGAGTCAAAGTTACTGGTGATCCATAACCTGCTTTTGTTTCCAAAGGGACTTGAATATCTGCTTCAAGCTTTCACTTTCCACTGATATATGAGAGCTGTTCACAAGTTTCTTAATGATGATTTATCAATATGGGAATTCGCTTGCCCTCCACAACTTGTTCAAAATAACCTATTCTTGTTCCCCAATGAAAAGGCCATAATGTTTACATATGTAAAAAATTAGGGGAAGAGCAGTTCACTTGTTGTTTTTCTGAGAAACTTGTTGGCTCGGCACAAAGAAAAAAAGGCTTTTATGTTCTTTAAGGTTGTATTGTATATTTAATTGGTGGAAGCATACTTAAAGCCTTAATTAGATATTCTTTTACATTAGCCCTTGAAATAGGGACAAGATAGTTATTTATCTGATTCATGGTGAAGAATTACAAACCTGAATACCTTCTGTTTGTTCTATTACTGTCTAAATAAAAAAATACTTGTAGCATATATTTTAACTTGTCCCCTCTTTTTAAGTGCCTAATCAACCTAAGACATCCGCATTTTTTAAAAACTATTCATCTACCCTTTCTTTTCACATTTTAAAGTGGACCTATTATTTTATGCAGTTAATTGGAAGAGTAATTTTTAGCAAGTTGCATGAAGGTTTAATTGTGCAACTCTCATTAAAGTTAATGGAGATTGTGTTGTTAAATCACACCATGTGGAATATTCCATATTCCCTTAAGTGTCCTTATGTTGCTGGACTGGGAAGAGGCTACACTACCAGAGACACACACATCTATTTTGGTGAGGATCTGTCTAGCAGGCTTAATTTTGTTTTCAGGTCTGAGCACAAAGCCCTTGAATAAGAGGTCTCATATGTGTAATCAAACTAAACCAGTACTTTTGAGTTTGAGAGAAGAATTAGTAAATGAAATGGTCTGATTTAGTTCAGATTAACAATATATTGCTTTTCTGTGGGACTAATCTCAATAGTAATAGTACTTGTAACAACTTACAGGCATAGTCCTTTCATTTGTGCTAATAGTAACTTCTGTAAACCTAGCAAGTGAATTTTATGTGGTCGGGACAGGTGAACATTTTACTTTGCCTTACAGAATTGTGTACAAGTTTGTCCCTTAAAATATTGTTTTATTCAACTATTGGGTGAGATTAAAAGTTAGCTTTGCTTTATGTCATCTTGATAAGGAAATTTATTTTATACCAATTTTAAATTAATCTGAATTAATGCTAATACCTTTCACTGTAGAAATAAAACTTTAAAAACACTCCCCTCTCTTCAATCTGTATGTGGAACTTTTAATTTCGGATAGACTGAATACTTTCACTGAAAATGTATATTTATAAATAGACATATTTATATTGATTGGTAGATCTTTTCAGCTGAGATACTTTCACATGCTTGATGGTTTCGTATATTACCTTATTTACTACAAGGTCTTAATTTTAAAATCTGTTATAGCTCTGGAATTAAACCATGTCCTTAGAATAAGAAGTAAACACATAATGGCATAGCAATATTGTTTACTTGACTGTACACTTTTATCACAGAACCTGACACCTGAGGGGAACATTTACTCTGACATTGACAAGAGGATACTATGGTACATTTTTGGTGTTCCCCCTAGGAACATTTTGTGACCAAGTCCTGCCTGAATTGCTAAGGAACTCATTTGAGACTGAAAGGAAGGATGGGCAGAAGAACCGGGGAAATGTTTCACTTCTTTAGAAGAAAATAGGAATGCCAATTACACCTCAAAGAAGTGCTTTGCAATGGAACTTTTTGGCATATCCAGGACCCAAGGACCACAGCTGAGCCTGAGAATTATCCCACATTTTAGAGATATTTCCCTGTAGGCAGATACAAATTAAAAATAGGAGATTCTGAGTAAGGCCTTGTTATCCATCATTATACCTCTTTTTTTGCTTAGTGTCAACTGTATATCTTAAATATAGGTAGACCTCCTTGACCTGTCTGCTCTCCCTCCCACCCTAGGTTATATCATGTGACCTCCAAAAGAGGGAAATTCACTGCACTATAAAAATATGGAATTTTACCATAAATAGCAAAGCATTATGATTGTCAACAGATGCATGTGCTATCTTTAAAGAAGGCAAAAGCATTCTGCATTGAGCCAGATGAATGAAATCTAGGGATAGATGTGATTACTATGAATTGATTAGGTAAGTTTGGGAGACTACTCAAGATGCACATTGTCTCAAGAGCAAAGGAGCTATCTAAATACCATCTCCCATGGGTTTATTCTCTTCCATTTCCTTTTTGCAGGACCTACTAACATCACACTTGTTATACTGCAATTTTCCCTCCTGTCACATCTGCCATCTTTGTCCCTCTTCCTCCCTCCATACCTTTTCTTCACCCTCCTATAGCCCAGATCTCTCACCGGTAACTTGCAGTCCCCTCACAAATAACTTTACACACTTTCTTGCTGACATGCAGTCAAAAAGCAGTATGTTGGATTTAATGTAGACATGCCAGTGAAAAAGGACTGATCTTCTTCTGCTCTGCCCAGGTGACAAGAGCCTCTCAGCTCTAGCAAGCTGTTTACTTTTTAATTGGACTAGTCAGAGTTTGCTATCTGTGAAACAGCCACTCATCCCTATCATAGCCTCTTAAAAGTCTCCAGCAATTCAAAACAGAAAGCTCAGTTCCACAAGATTCTATCTCTGAAAAACATCCTTTAAAAAGAGTATAATGTTTGTCATGGTTCAGCCCTCTGTCCTGTCCAGAACCTGGATGTGTTACAGCAATATTTGGAAGTAAATTGGTTGATAAAGTATTTTAGGTTTGAAATTGCAGGAAAGTTTTAAAATTTTATGGTAGGATTTGAAAGAAGCCTTCTGACATGAGTTGTGCAGAACTAGAAATACCTTTTAAGGTGTATGTAGTTAACATTTCTGAAAAGCAAGCTTTTGCAGAAGACAGGATGTGATATCCCAGGATGTTCCTTCCAATTTCTTATTATTCTGACATTTGCTCTGTGATTTAACATCCTCTTCTTAAACAGTGTCATTCAGCACCACTGAAATACAGGCTGAAGCAAAGAATTATTCTCCCATAATCGTAAATCATAAAATAGTCATTTCCAGGAGCAGATGAACTCAGAACTGATGAACCCATAGATCCAGACCTTCACCTGGGAACAGAGTAGAAACACTGTTCTTCTAATTAGGAAGCCAAAGGGCCAGCAGAGAGTTTTTTTCAAAGAACACTTTGAAGTGCTGTGTGAAGGTGTTATTTCATCTGTATCCAGATGATTTTTTGGCTTCGTTGTACCTTTTAACTGGCATAGGTACCAACTGCCAACAACTGCCAACTGCCATTAAAGAATCAACCGAGTTGCGATATATATCTTTAGCCTTCTTTGATTGCATTGAGCTCATACACCTTTACTGAGTTCATAGAAGAGATGAAACAGGAAACAGCCAGGAGGAATCAAAAAGATTGAAGAAAAAGTCATAACAATACAGTGTGCTTGGATATCTTAATGACAGGCAAGTGAAATTAATTTAAGCACTATCTAAGATTCCCTCTGCCAAAACTCTCAGTCCCAGAATTAATAGGTTTCTCTAGTTTTTGATGTGCCTTTATCTTGCACCCAGGATGACTCTTAAGATTCCTGTCAAGTGTAGGACTTCTGCTTTTCTTTTTTAATTTAAAAACAATCTCCCCTTTACTTCTGTATATTTTTGTGCTTAATAAAAAAATTAACAAATTCTGTTTGGAAACCACTCATGAAACCTTCTACAAGCCATTTAGTCAGCTTTTCTGCAGTTTACGATGTATGCAAAATCAATTAAAACCATCTCTGATTCATGACTCATTGTTGTCCTCTGTTGTAAATCAACCATTGCAAAGGTTATAGCTTATTTCTCATCTCGTTGAAATTTAAGGTCCAGCTAATGAAACAGCAAACTTTTTGATGAGGCTTGTGCTTTCCCAAGTCTTCAAACTAGGTAGAATATTGTGTATTTGCTTTTTGAAATTGAAATATTCATTGAAACCTCCAGACTGCAGAAGCAACCTTAGCATAACACAGTAGGTGATATTTTTCCTTATTTACTGATATAAATGAATATCTCATTGTTGTGCTTTTAAAGATACTTGG
>VXBZ01005989.1:0-53520 GCA_013399135.1 Heliornis fulica
GCCAGAAGCGATGATTGTAGTCCAGTCAAAAGCCATGGCCTCCTCCTGTCAAGGCTCCACTGCTCCTCCCAATCCAGCAAAGAGAGAGCCCTGTTTGTATATCCTCAGGGAGCACCCAGTCCCTCCCCCAGGGCGGGGACTCACACAATGGGTAATTAACGGTGAGTCATGGGGTATGGTTGGACCATTGATGGCCCATTAGCACCCACGCCCCCTCAGGCTGAGTGTGAAGGGGCTAACGACTTCCTGGACAACTGTTGCAAATGGTCCATTATTCTTGAGGAATGAATAGAGGGTGTAGAATACACAGCCTTGATCCCCCCACACAGTGATAACCTCTTGCTGAACTAGGACAGAGAGGAAGAGTGGAATGAAAAAAAAGCAGTATCTGGAACAAAAGTCATCCAGGAAGACCCTTTTTTCAACTCTGTTTAACAAATCAGACAGCTTCTATGGGTTTCTTCTCTCATGATGCTTTTGGGTAACTCATGTAGATCGAATTATTCAAGTGAATTGCATATTCCTTCCTTGTTTTTGAAGGCAGTAGTTAACTACTTCTAAAAATACAGCCCAAAGGAAGGCTGTAAAAAAAAAATACTCAAACCTATGTGTGCTTACTGTCACTGTGAAAATGCCTTACTGAGAAAATACTGCTATTCATCAACCCATGTGTGTTGTACTAAGAAGCATCTAAGTCTTTTTTTCCTCTATTCCACATCTGGCGAAAGCTCTGTATTTACAATCAAAGTAATCTTATATTTATTGAGATTTGCATAAAGCTTTGAAGATACTGTGGAAAACAATTAGACTTCAAGTTTGTACTCGTGGGGAAAAAAAGCTTTTCATATAATGATGTCTAAGTACTGCAGAAGCTACCAATTACTTGAAATAATTGTGGTTTGAAGACTTGCAACTGTAGGAAGTCAGCATGTATGAACCTGTGGTGAAGACCCCTACTTACCAAAATTTGACTGCAGTGGGTTGGTATTTTTTCAGGAGCTATTTCACTGTAGGACCTAGGATGCAAGGCAACTTTCAGATTAAAACAAGGGAAACATGACTTTTTTAATATTAAATAGGATTTTAATGAAATTGTACCTCAGTTTTCCACATTCTGTTTGAAAAGAGGCTTACATTATTGTATACTTGTTAATATTAAGAAAGTTGTTGCAACCACCAAGAGAAAAATACAGGTGAAGGATGTATACTTTTCATGGAAACCTTTGTATTTCTAATGTCATTTTATTATACTTTATTCTGGAAAAGTTTATATTTGACGAGGAGGAGAGGGAAGACTCCAATAAATGTGATTTACTAGCTTAATATAAAAACGTAATGTGTGACACAGTACAATTTTCAGAATAAATCATCAGCCTGAATGCCATTTTCTGATATACAGCTATAGGAAAATCCTTAAAATATGTCTCTCTCACCTGTGGTGCTTAAAAATTGCTGTAATAATAGTACAATTCCTAAGGATGAAAAATTAGTGAAAATGTACTTAATGAAAATTATTTCAGCGTGTTCTAAAACTCATTGTACATTGTGTCAAGGTCACGTATTGTAACCACACCTCATTTTTATAGAAATCAAATGGCACATCGTCCTTTTATTTTCTGTAGGTCCTTTTTATATGTAGGTAACAACATATTTAAGTAAGTTTACCGTTTTGTTTCCAGGATCACTTCACATATATAAACCTACCCTGTGGTGTTTCATCAGATGTGGCTATCAGATGTGGTTTATGAAGGGCAGGTCCTGCTTCACTAACCTGGTCTCCTTCTATGACAAGGTGACCCGTTTAGTGGATGAGGGGAAGGCCGTGGATGTTGTCTACTTAGACTTCAGAAAGGCCTTTGACACCATCTCCCACAGCATTCTCCTGCAGAAGCTGGCTGCTCATGGCTTGGACAAGGGCACTCTGCACTGGGTTAAAAACTGGCTGGATGGCCGAGCCCAGAGAGTGGTGGTGAATGGAGCCAAATCCAGCTGGCGACCGGTCACCAGTGGTGTTCCCCAGGGCTCGGTGTTGGGACCAGTTCTGTTCAATATCTTCATAGATGATCTGGACAAGGGGATTGAATGCACCCTCAGTAAGTTTGCAGATGACACCAAATTGGGTGGGCATGTCGATCTGCTGGAGGGTAGGAAGGCCCTGCAGAGGGATCTGGACAGGCTGGATTGTTGGGCTGGGGCCAACAATATGACGTTCAACAAGGCCAAATGCCGGGTCCTGCACTTTGGTCGCAACAACCCCAGGCAACGTTACAGGCTTGGGCAGGAGTGGCTGGAGAGCAGCCTGGCGGAAAGGGACCTGGGGGTGTTGGTTGACAGCCGCCTAAACATGAGCCAGCAGTGTGCCCAGGTGGCCAAGAGGGCCAATGGCATCCTGGCTTGTATCAGGAACGGTGTGGCCAGCAGGACCAGGGAGGTGATAATCCCCCTGTATTCTGCACTGGTGAGGCCTCACCTCGAGTACTGTGTTCAGTTTTGGGCCCCTCACTTCAAGAAGGATGTTGAGGTTCTGGAGCGTGTCCAGAGAAGGGCAACGAGGATGGTGAAGGGTCTGGAGAACAGGCCCTACGAGGAGCGGCTGAGGGAGCTGGGGTTGTTTAGTTTGGAAAAGAGGAGACTGAGGGGAGACCTTATTGCTCTCTACAACTACCTGAAAGGAGGTTGCAGTGAGGTGGGGGTTGGTCTCTTCTCCCCAGTAACAGGCGACAGAACTCGAGGTAATGGCCTCAACTTGCGCCGGGGAAAATTTAGGTTAGATATTAGGAAGAACTTCTTTACTGAAAGAGTCATCAAGCATTGGAACAGTCTACCCAGGGAGGTGGTTGAGTCCCCATCCCTGGAGGTGTTTAAAATATGGGTAGATGCGGTGCTTGAGGACATTGTCTAAGGGTAGACTTGGTAGTGGTAGGTTAATGGTTGGACCGGATGATCTTAGGGGTCTTTTCCAGCCTTAAAAATTCTATGATGCTATGATTCTATGTATGCTTAATGATACAGAGAGATGTTTTTTGCATATACATTGCTTAATTACGAATCACTTCCAGGATGAGTGTGAAGTAGCACAGCTTCCTGGTAGAGAATAACCAAAAAGATAGTGTGAACTAAGTAAGCCTGCTCTTGTCTAGGAAGTATGTTTGTCTTCCCCTCGCACTGATAACCTCTGACTCTGAAAAGTTATTGAGCTTAATAGCATTTTGGAAAGCTTTGTTCAGAACGGTCTGAGGTGCTTCCTGGTCGTTCTCTCTTTTAATATTGGTTTATTTTACCGTCTTTTCTTTGCTGTGAGCTCGGGGGATGTAGAATTGGATGGGTGTGCAGAGCTACTTCTGTTTGAACTGCTGCGGACAAAGCACAACAGGGCATGGCAACATCATCTTTTTGCTTCCAGTTTAATCTTTCATGTGGTTAATCTGTGAGCTAATTGAGCAGTACTGAGCTGAGCTTTGGAGTTTTTTCATATACGAAAAATTAGTTATAATGAATAGATTAAATAATGAGGCAGGCAGTCGGGAAACCAAAGCATGTGCTTAGCTCTGGTAATGAGACTGGTTTGGTAGTTCGGTTGTTGTGGTTTGTGGCCAGTTTTGTTCAGCACAACTTTCATTAAAACAGAAGACTGAAAGGATGTAATTATTCTTGTTAGCTCGCTATCATCAACCATCATAATTTCGTTAAAAAGGGAAAAAATGGAAAGAAAAAGTCATTTGCAAAATGGAATTTGCTGTGTGACACAGATGCAGAGGACTACTTGTTTCAAGCATTTATAAGCAGAACATACTGTACTCCAGGTTTTCTATTACTGAGCATTTAGCCATGAACATGGATAGATTTGGTGGTCTGAGAACTAATAGAAATGAGTAGAACTTATCTTAGGATGGATACTTACTCGGAGGGCAGAAAAGGCTATGTTTTGAAATGATTCATCTTGTGCTTCACCTACTCTGATCTGTACTTCATAAAAAGAGTGTTTCTGTAACTAGCAAATACTGAGTCTGTATTTGAGATGGAAAAATTAAAAGGGAAATTAAAAACACCATCTATGTAGCAAAGGATAAACAATATAATAGCAGAATATAAAATACCATGTTAGAGTTATGCTAGAATTTTGAGATGTGTTTTAACAACTTTAAAGACTTTTATGTGTGAATCTTACATCATTGACCTCTAGCTGCTTCTCTCAAAGTGCTTTCCCATGTAGGGTGATGAGCTGCAGACATTGTCTGTTCTGTGTGGTATGTGCCCTTTCTCTCACTTGAGAGAAAATCACTAGAATGGTAATTTCTAAATCCTGAAACACTGCTTTGAATCCTTGAACATCACACGCCTCCAACTGCAGTTCTGCCATTTTTCCTTGTTCCAGTCCTATAAAATGAGTCTGCTTTATATCTTCTTTGTTTTCTGTATGCAGAATTAGGTAAGGACATTCTTGTAAGTAGCATTGAGGCCACAGCTCTTAACCTGTATGGAGAATCCGCAAGGTGGTCATCAGTGAGCCTGAAGTGAAAGCTCAGATTGAGACCTTTCAAGTTTCTGGTGATTGTCAGGGTCTGTCTGCCTGTTTGATGGATGCAATGCCTGTTTCAGTTCAGCTATCTGTTTAAAGGAAAAAAAAAAAATCCCAACAGGTTAGCTGTAACACTTGTCTATTACTGTTAGGTAACTGGTATTGTGTACGTGTGTGAAATAATATATCATCTTTTTCAGAGGGAGTGTTTCCCTTGTTTCATGTATTATGTCTTAGGAGAACTCATTTATCAATTTATGTGAATCACATTTACATATGCTGTGAAAATATATTTGAAACAGAAGCCTCGTTATTCGTGCTGTGTCCATGCAACATAACCAACAGCTTCAACAACAGCAGTAGCAACGATCTTTTATCCTCATCACCTTTCTTCAGCTTTTGTATGTTAAAGACATTTAGGTGAGAATGAGAGTTGCTTTAGAGTGAGAAGGTGAGCACTCCAATATTGTAATGCAGTGTTCAAAAGAGAGGGGTGGGTGGGAGAGGAAGTGACAGTGTGAATTAATGGTAAGCAAAATAGCTGTAGAAGGAAATGCATTCAGTAAGATCACAGCCAGGCAGGAGAGACTGCCAGAACACTCAGAATAGCACTCAGAATTGTATTAGAAAATAATCAAGTAAATAAAGCTAAATTTTGAAAAGCAATCATGCCAGAACAACGGAAAAGAGAGAGCTTAACTGCTGAAGAATAATGATGATTTGCACAACTAATTGTTCTTAAGTTCCCTTTGCCATATTTTAAAACCCACTTAGGGTACTGTCTTCAGGTTGAATTTTATAAATGGACCTAACTGGAGAAGGGCCAGGGCTCTGAAGCACTGCATTATGTATGGTTCTTCTTTTCTGCAGTACTGCTAATCAGTAACTTCTTCGATTTTACAAGCACGCTTCACTGTCACAGAATGTTTTCCATTTGCATCTACGATGCCCACAGAATATCTGTTTTATAGGTCACATAATCTCAGTAGGTACAGTTTGTAGAAAAACCTCTAGGAGAAGTTGCTATGTAAATGTGGTTACTATTACTATGTCTAGGACACAGTTTCTTGTACATTCCCTGATTCATACAAGTGAAAACCACCAATTACTGAAGCATAGAGAACAAATATTTATTCTATAAGTGTAGAAATTCAGGAAAAAAGTCTGTGTCATCACTAATGAAACTGTTAAAGGCACTGTAAAGGCATCTCAGTTTAGTTAATGGTCTTAATCTTTTGTTCTTCCAAAATGGGAATGCATTTTCTTGGGGAGCTAGGATGCCATCAGTAACAATCAGTTGCACAGTAATGAGAGATCAAAATGTGGATGTACCTAATATTATAACTCATTCTGGTGACATAAACCATTATTCATCACCGTGTTCATAAAGAGCTATACCTAGCCCTAATTCCAGGACAATGTCTGTGGCCACCTTGAAAATAGAAGTAATGCGTGAGAATGCAGTGGATCAAGAATTTACCTGTGAATGGATATGCTAAGTTTTCTTCTCTGCTGTTAACTTGGAAAAAGAACTCCTAAGAGTATCTGAAATCATTATTTTGAAAGCAAGCTCTTAATTTTTCTCACAGCAAGATGCTTTTGCTAATGTGGGAGACATTTCTGGTTGTTGCTGAGTGCTGAGAAGCTACTGCAGTTTTCAAGTAGAAAACAAATATTCTGCATATCTACACGTAAGAATTCACGTGTTAAGATACATGTACATACACATGTAAATGTCCATGTCCATACTCCAGCTCTGTGTACAGTTTAGCCAATAAATTGAAACAGCTTTTTTTTTTGAGCTCCTGCCATCAATAAGGATATCAGGTTTTAAAACTTCGCTTCATTTAGGTCTGATTCAGTGGCGGGTCAGCAGAAATTCTGTGCTTGAGAATATCATTAAGACTGGAAAGCTGGCACTGTCATCACTAAGGCTGGCTTTATGGTAAAGTTGGTTCTTTGAAAATTTGACTTGTTCTTGACCTGGTATGTGTTACATCTGTTGAGTAAAACATTTATAGATCCGTACCCCCTGTAATGTTGGGCTGTTTTGGATAGGCATATGCAGCATTTGACTACATCAGAAAATACCACAAGAGAAGTGATTATATGCAAGTCTTACATTTTGCTTCATTTCTTAAATCTAAATTTAGCCTTTCTATATTTGTAATTAATTCCAGATTAAATTATGTAAGGTGATGCTGGATTGGTTTTGCTGTAGTCCTGGTTCTGACCAGGCCAGAGCTGGTTTCCCCAAGCAGCCAGCACAGGTGAGCTGAATGGGTCAGAGCTGTTTCCACACCACCTGACATCAATCAACCCATATAGGAGGGACTGGTGGGGCAGAGGTAGGGGTTGGTTGGTCCTTGTGGTGTTGTAATGAGCTTTGTTAGTTTCTCATTGGTTGGTAGAGTACCCTGTGTTATCACCCAGGGTGCCTGTTATTGTTCCCTTCTCGAAGTGTTTAGCAGTATGCTGTCTTTATCCCAAACCATGGAGCTCCCTCTGTTTTCTCTCCTCCTGAAGGTGAGTCAGTAAGCAGCTGGTGGTGCTAAGCTTCTGCCTGGGGCTGAAACACAACTGTTGTAGTAGGTAAAGATGGAAGAAGCTAACTGCTTTCTTAACATGCTACTTGCATGAAGAAAATTTAGACTTGTGTTGTAGCTGTCAATGATTACTCTTGGAGTTGTTGCTCCTTATGTACTTCACATATGAAAGGTCTGATACTGCTGTCCTGAAAAACCTTCTAAATCCAGTGCTAGTCCTGTGAAGTAAAGATTGAAAAGCTCATGGAGCAAGCTACAAACAAGATTTTCTAATTTTTCTGCTTTTGTTGCCTAGTTGTGTGTCTTGGAAGTTTGCAAGAAGCTTAGGTATCTTGAAGTACTGCAGCACAAAGTAGAGAAGTAGTTGTCCATGAAGATGATTTGTTTCTCAGCGGGTGGTGTGTACACAGAGTAATGTACACAGTGTCAGGATGATGAACTAATTTTCTGTACTTAATTAATCTAAAATTCTGAGTATTCCTTCAGACACATGCAGTTTATCAGGAAGGCACTTGTTCTTAATGAATTCTCGTTTAAATATCAGCTTTTAAAGCTATGAAATTAAACAAAGGTATTTTTGGTTTAGTTGTTGTAGGAACAGATCTCTAAGCTGTTTTTCGGATGTGATCAGTAAAATGCAACTACTGTTTTATTTTACAGTTGCTTGCTAACACCTGCACCTCTTTCTTGGTATATGCATTACTGAGTTCACTAAGACAAGGCTGTGGATGGATGTGGTTGATTGGCCCCAGCTGGCCAGACTCCCTGCAAAGCTGCTCTATCACTCCCCTCTGCTGGAAAGGGCAGAAAATACATATTGAGAGTCTTTGGAGTTGAGATATCATTTCTGCAATTAGCGTCTTGGTGTCTGCAGAGTTTCTTATACCTTCTCACTCCCTTCTCTGGTGGTAAAATGTGGCTGTTTGTGTTTTTCTCTCTCTAAAATGTGATTCCCAGAGGTGCTGTGACCGGTGCTGATTAGCCCGGCCGGCCTTGTCAACCACAGGGTTTGGGAGTTCGGCCTTGGGAGCCCAGCTGGGATTTTCTCTGTTGGTCCTCAAAGAAGCTTCTAGCTGCTTCTTAAAGAAGCCACATTGCAGAACAAACACAGTGGGTTTTTAAAATACTCTTTTTAATGTTTAGTACTACTATGTAGTTAGTAAAAGAAAGCATTGGACTGCTGAGTAGAGATGATCAGAGATTATGACTTAGCAAAATGTGCTGCAGAGAAAATTATTAGTACAGTCTCTAGGCAGATAGAAATCACAGAATATTTGGAGCTGGAGGAGACCTCAAAAGATCACTAAGTCCAACCCTCCTGCCCAAGCAGGATCATCTAGAGGAGATCACATAGGAACATGTCCAGATTGGTCTTGAATGTCTCCAAAGATGGAGACTCCACAACCTCTCTGGGCAGCCTGTGCCAGTAATCCATCACCCTCACAGTGAAAAAGTTCCTCCTTATATTAAGATAGAACTTTCTATGTTCCAGTTTGGAACCATTTTCCCTTGTTCTTCATCACAGAGAGGAGTGATGTATTTGGGTTGCATGCCTAGAAGGGAAATTCCATTACAGTAAATATTGATACCAAAACACTACTATGCAGAATTAAGGAAATCATGTAGTGGTTAGGCTAGTCTTATAAAAGGTCTCTGGGTTCAAGTCAGAGATGTTTCCAGTGGCAGTAAACCCCTATTAAAAATTGTGTGCAGTGCCTAAGAAATCTTGAAAAAATAATTTTGGGTTTTCTTAGGAGCATAAAATAAGATGGAGGTGGATTGGTATTTCTTAGTTTGTCCTTGGCATATACTGACCACCTGCTGGAACAGAGAGATACTTTTCTTTGTGATTTGTAAGAAAAACATTTTGGGATAGATAAGGACTTGCTTTGGAAGCATATAGCATACAGAGTTCAATTAAACATGTGTATGTATGTTTTTATTGAGTCTTCATTTCTTCCTTAGAAGCCGTAGAGTACCACTGCACATTATTTGGAGGAAAAACAACATATGGAGAGTAATTTTATCTGACTTTCCATATTGCCCTCAAATACATGGAATAAATGAGGAAAGTCTTAGGGGAGTTCTTGACATGGATATCTTTTGTTGGCAAAAAATACCCTGTCAGAGTGTTTTGTGAGCTCTTGCAATTCAGATACGTAAGGAGAAGCTGTCAGACTGATAGGATAAGCTGCTGTTTTCGTAATTTGTTACTTTCATTGTTCCAACAGTGTTGGTCACAAAAAGCAAGCATATAAGAGCTGTAAATTTAACTGGCTACAAAGGAGGGGTATAAAAATGTTTCCTGATTTTTCCAGTGATGCTGATAGCAAATCCAAAGCTTAACTTGGATCAGGAGTGACAAGTGACATCAGTGTCAGCAAGAGCTTCTGTTTTTACATTCACACTAGAAAAATGAGGAAGGACATACAGGTCTGCTGATGAATAAACCATTTAGCAACTAGCAGATGCAACTAATGCTGAGGTAATCATGAGGTAATCAATAACACCTTTGCCTTTGATTTTTATTGACAAGGTCTCCTAACTTTTGCTCTGAGAGGCAGAGTTCAAGAAGGATAGGATCTGCAGGTAATGGAGGATGAACAAATAAGGAATATTTTGAGAAATTTTGACCACATATGAGGGTAGTGAGAGAGCCATTGTAAAAGAACTTTCTGTGAACTTTGAAAAGTCCTTTGTGTACACCAGTTCCAGTGACTGGAGAAAGGCAAATGCTTCAGACATCTTTGAAAAGAACTGCAGGAAGACTGGCCTTAGAAATAACATTCCATTCAGCTCCAGTTTAGTTCCAGGAAAAATCTTGGAATGAGTTCCTTCAGAAGCAATTTCTGGTTATGTGAAGGAGGACAGTTTTGTGGTTCAGCCACAGCTGAGCACCACACACAGCTTGCTCACCCCTACTCCTGGCAGAATGGTTTGGAGAATGGGCAAAGGGAAACCATGGAGGTGAGATAAGAACAGTTTGCTAGGACAGCATGAGGGGGAAGCAACTATGAAAACTTAGAATATAGAAAAGAGGTGATACACAATGCAGTTTTTTACCCAACAACCATACGTGACAAGACCTTACACAACCACCACTCAGACTGTCCTGAAGCCACCCAGTTCCTCCTCAGCTAGGCTCCTTTTATGCTGCACATGTTATCATATGATACCGACTATCACACTGATGTCTTGGATAACTTGTCTTGGCTATGTTGCCATATGGTATGGAGTATCGCTTTGGCTAGGAGACCTAGCCAGCAGTTATCTAACAAGAATGGACTGTACTTGACCAGTCCAGTTGTGCTCTGTGATAAAGCACTGATGGCTGTGTATGTGGGGATATCAGTGAATGTACTTCACTATGACTTTATCGTGGGCTTGGACGTTGTCTCCCTTAGAATCCTTCTATCTAGGATGTTGTGTTTGTATGAGTTCCTTCAGCTAGGTAATTGAAAAACTGGCAGGATGATTGCCCTCAAAAGAAAGTAGGTAATGATTTGGGTTCTACCTGAAGGCTTATTTCTAAGTAGAGCTCCTTTGGGTTTGGAGGCTTATTTCTAAGTAAAATTCCTTTGGGTTCTGTCCTGTCCTGTTTGACAGTGACCTGGAGGAGGAGATAACCACACTGCCAGTTTGGTGTTGCAGCTGGAGGGCAGGGTTTTCTTTCAGAGAAGCCTGAACAGGCTGGAAAAAATACAGCACTCCACGCATACCCATACTGAATTTTTGACAGATAAATCAAGTGGCTAATGATAGCTTCTTATTTCCTTTTTCCCACTGATCACATCTCTAGGTAGGAGGAAATCCTATATGAGGAGCAAGATGCAAGGACAGTGACTAGTTTACAGTAGTCATAGCAGGGACTTAATTATATTTGTGAAGTTTCTTGTATTTTTCTTTATCAGTGTAATTTTTCATGTAGTGATAACTCCTAGAAATTATTTGCATACATTTTTGTCTTCAGAATTCAAGTGGTTTTAATATGGCTGCTTTACTGAGATATTAAGGACAAAGGCAGGACTAATGGTATGTGTTTTGCAATGATCTGACAAATAAATCATTGTTAATAATATAGACTCTGTTTATAGATTTTCATTTAAGAAAAAAAAAGTGGAGTAAATGCCAGAAGCAGCCTTTCTCTCATTTCTATAGGGAGATAAAGTTGATTCACTAGCTCAAAGTGTAGTAAATTTAACAAAGCTGCTTGTATATAGTGAACATACTGCAAAGTAGTCAATATAACTTGCCTATTAAATCAGAGGAACTTAATAAACAACCCTTATTTGTATTCCTCAGTATAATTTTAGCTCCTACAGTCATAGTTTATAAGAATATTCATCAATCATTTTAACCTTTATTATTGCACAATATAAGTGTGTTTTCATTTTATTCTCAGAAATGAAATTAAAAACATTTAATTAACAAGCAAAATCTAATACTTTGCATTTTGTTTTCATAATGGATTCAAGAGTATGATCTAAATTAAATCTATAAAAATCATAAATGGTATTGCACTGAGCAGTCATAATATGCAGTTGGAAAGATTAACTTGTTTAATGTGCTTGCTTATCTTTTAGCATTTTGATTTAGCTGTTCTTTGTTTCAGAGTTGTTTATTTGCACCTTTAGATTTGTAAGTAAATGTTGCACAAGGCTGTACTCTGCTGAAGATAACCCATAATTGGCACAGGTGGGGCTGATCTGTTTGTTGTACTTCCTTTTCTTATCCTAAATCCTAAAGTAGCTTTGCCTTGTGATTATGAAGCAGGTATTACAGAACACAGTTCAGGACTTAAAGCGTGTTAGGACTCCAGTTCTACTTCCAAAATTGAGTCAGTGTCCTATGGGAGGATTCCCTTTAGGATCTTTGTGTTTGCACTGCAAAGTGTAGTCACAATTAGAGAATTGCTTGGAAACAAATGAAGGCAGTGCAGATAACTATCATCTGGTTCCATTTTCTGGAAGCATCCACACTTCATCAGAAAGGTCAATGAAGCTTTTAGCTTGGTCATTCCAAAGGCAGTAGAGTGTGTCATCTGCAAATATCAACCTCCTGGTAGCAGTGTCTCTTGCCCACTTGTTCCTGTGCACATAGCAATCTCCTTATAAAGAAGAACTCTCTAAAAACAGGCTCTAAAACTTTTTCTGTGCCTACAATATTCCATTCCTTGCCTATGTTCAGAAGTATAATTCTGTGTACCTCTGAAATATATGCTTACTGATATATATTCATACATATTTCAGAGATTTACACATTAATTTGCTATATTTTTAAACTTATGCTGTGCATGTACATACCTCATCACTAAGAGTACGCTTATTTTTCTTCTCTCATGTTTGAGCATGAACCTATCAGAGTCATGTATCTACCATAATTTCAGTTTTTCTCAACTACATTTATGAGAGAAATGAACTTTTTCTGTTATTTTTAACATCTGGAGATTGGACCTGCCATTAAAATGACCTCTTCAGAGTTATTTGCAGCCAATTTTCTGGAAGTGGATTTTTGATGCTGAAGTGATGAGATAAACTCCTTTGCAACTCTGCCCGGGGAGTTCAGCACTGAGATAGGTTTCTATACCTTTTCCTCAAAGTTTTATGATGATGGGAGCTGTGAGAGGTTTCAAACACAATCACCCATGTCAAAGCAAACAACCGAAACAACCAAGGAAAATAAAAAATAGATGCTTCCTATCCGTCCACATTGTAGGTAGACATGAAGTTTGATGAGCTGGCTTTCTCAATCTGTCCTCTTCCACTGACATCTGAAAAAAGATTTTTCTGAGCTAGAAAATCATAGAAAAATTTCTGAGCTAGAATTTCTAAGCTGGATTTCCTCAGTGCTGAGCCTCATGGCTTGATTGTTGTATTGCTTCAATTGCATCAATTTATCTCATCCCCATGAGGCAGTTCCTGAATAAATATTTAATGAAACACACTTATCCAACAAAATTAAATTTATGGAATTTTCTCTGGCCTTAGTGAGGTCTGTTGTTCCTGTATATCTGTTTCACCATGAGAGTAAACATTGTCCACTTTTCTAGTTCACTTAGTGGAAAAAAAGTCTAATTTATCTCTTGGCTCAATTAAAGAGCCATCACCCAGGTGAGAGATCTCAATTTTTCCGATAGAAATTGTCTTGAAGGGTCAATTACAGAACTTGGGGTTCTTTGTGTGGGCTAGATTCTTCAAGTTGATTTGAGATATTAAAGTGATTTGAGTTGAACAACTGTAGGGTAATGAAGACTAGAGAAGATATGTTTCGTACTCAGAAGCACACCACTTGACATGCTTCAAGGTGTCTAGAAGCTGTGTTAACGGACTGGTTAGGACAGAACTCAAGCTCATTGCGAGGGTAGGTAGCCAGTCACCTAGCAGGAGCAGTTTCATTCAGGGTGGTAAAACAAGACACTCTGTCTTCTGAGCTCCAACCCAAGACAAGAAAGACTTACTTCTACCTCTTTTTCATATATAAGCTTTATTTCTTTTCAATAAATCTTTTTCAGAGACTGTTTCACATATAATCACATACTTGACATGGAAACATATTCAGGGTTCTGTTAGTCCCTAGTCTCTTCCCCTATATTTTCTAATTCAGATCACTTGTTTAGATCTGAAACCAAGAATAAGCCATTTAGGAAACTATTTTTCAACATTACTTAAGTCAGTTTTCTGTATCAGCATTGGAGTTGAAACTTAAGTTCTAGCCATTGCTATTAGTCATGTTATTACTGTAAAGTACAATTTTTAAAAAGAGTATATGTTACTATATATGTGGACAAGTACTTAATTAATGTCAGCAATTACTACACAACATAGCCAAACTGTGGAAAGGAGCAGTTAGTCATTTAGCTCTACCTGGATTTCCTCAAGCAATGGGCTGGAAAAAGTGTTGGGGTTAATCTTAATGGATTAGGTCAGTTAAGTAAAACTAGAAAGTATTTATTAATCTTAGTTCAGTATATAAATATTCATAATATGCATTAAAATTGAAAATGTGTTTAGAGATCTATGGGAATTTCTGGGGGATTTTTTTTTAATTGAGAGCATTTTATTTTATTTTTACTTCACTGTGTCTCCAGTTTTATTTTCATGCATCATATCAGAAAAGAACTGGAGTGTTTCTGGGTTCATAACAGCCATTTGCATTTTTGCTTAGAGTGGTTTGAATGGGATTTTTAAATATTACAAGCCTCTTTTGCTTAAGCTGCTGGACACTATTATATAAACCGTATGACAGAGGAGATGTGAGCTCAGAACTGAGCTTATATATAATGGTATAATTTAGCATGTAGCAGAAATACATCAAGTGAATATTGCTGGCCACTACTCATGACAATATGCAAAAAGCCAAGGATCAATTCTACATGATATTTAGTAAAGACAGCTGAATTAAATGACAAGCGATCTAGCCAGCCAACATGTAATTTGTGAGAAGGTAAAAAAGTCAAAATCAAACGTAAATGTAGATATGTATGTAGATATAAAAACTTAATTCCTAATATATTCAGTCATAGGTAGAACTTAATTTTCTCGTGCAACCAAGGATTTTGCAAAATTTGTATATTCACGAAAGAATATCAAATATATATATCATCAATGTATATCAAGCAAAATATATATATGAAAATATCAAAATAGATACCATGAAAAGACATCAGTTATCTTGATACATTCTTGGGAAATGAGAGCCTAGTCTTGTTAGGTTCTTTTTGAAGATGATTAAAAAGAGGGTGGGCACTTGGAGGTTGCAAGTCAACTGGTACTTTTTGGATATCTGTTCTAGGATGAAATGAATTGGCTCTAAAAGTGTTTATTTCCTACTGCTGAGTGTATCTCATTTGGTGGATTATTTAAAATAGTTCATTTGAATTTGGCCAGGTGAATGATATCCAGTGTTACCAGTGGGCTCTGAAGATTGTGCTTTGGATAAGTAATAGTGATTCAAATAGTCTGTAATATTCAAACTTTGAAGTTTGAATGTAAGTTTTTAAGTTTTATTCAAAGTTTTAAGGATTTTGTGCATCAGCTTAGATACTGAAATATAAGAGTTTACCCAAAAAGGTGGAAAGAAGCGAGACTTTGCCTATGAATATCTCTAGTATTTTATTCTGTCAGAGCACGTCTAGTTCTCCTGCATTTTGGGGAAACCCTGATGAATTGTATAGTACTCAGGTCTTAGAGCTAGTTTCACTGGTTTTGCTTGTGGCAGGCAATGGCAATCTGTTCCCTGCCTCCTGTCTGAGGCACGTGCTCAGAAAGAGCTGTCACTCAGAAATACATGACAGGGGTTTGACTCCTAATCAGAGAACGATAAAATGTCTGGATGCTGACCTCATAAAATAAAGGCTCATAAACCAAGTAAGTCAAAATACCAATTATATCACTGAAAGAAATACTTTGTTTCCCGCAGCATGGAAAGATTGAACACTTGCAGAAGCATATGACTATTTTATTGCTATTTCCATTTCATAAAGGAATAATCCATTACCGTATAGAGCTTTCTACCTCACTAGTATTTTCTTCTGAAAACAAGAATTAAATAAATTATAGACTGATACTAACGAAGAATTTTATACATTTGCCATAATTTCTCCCCTTTATGAACTAGACTAGAGGGGATAAAAATAGAATGGTACATTTCTTCCTAAAGTTTTACAGAAATGTCACATCACATCTGATGAAAATATCCAGATACCTATATATAATTACTGTGAATGCTGCTGGCAAGTTTCAGCCTGAAGGTGAGAGTGGCTGTGTAGTATGTTCAGATACTCATGTAAAAGGGGGAACACCTGGTTCCCAGTTCCTGTTTGGTATATGTTTAATTATTTATTCAAAGCAAACACTCTCAGGAGAGAGATGAGATTGAGAGCGCTCTGCTGTAAAATATCCTGGAGCTCTGAGGTAGTCTGTCTGTCTCCAAAAAAATTAAAATCCCCTTTTGTGCCCATCTTGTTAGAGGCAAAAGGAATGGTATCGTATAAATGGCCCTCATAATTTATTTTCAGTCCTGTTAAATTTAAACTGTGTGGTAGCACCAACTGTAAAATACACTTCAAAAATTGTTATATGAAAAAACCTCCTCTTTGGTAGGCTTATCGCTCTTTGGTTTGATCTCTGGTCCCCAGGTACCTCATTCCTAGGGAAAGGGAGGTGAGGGCATTTGTAAAATGTCATTAGCATCTTGAGCCCTTTGCAAGAGGTGTTCAATGCCTGCAGAGTGGGAGCTTTTCCTCCCATTTCCAAAGAGGTTTCTTCCCACCAGGTCTTGAAGTGCACACAGGTTTATTTTTATTTTCTTATCCCTACCTACTGTGCCAATGGAAGGAAGGGGTAAAAGCTGCTCTGCAGGCCCCCAAATTTCCTTGGGGGCCCTTTTTGATTGTGGGCCCTCCTCCCCAGTGACACTTGAGGAGCTGGAGCTCAGACAAGCTGGGCAGTGGGCACTTGGCCACGGGGCACCTGGGAAACCCAGCTCAGCCCCGCTCAGGCCCAGGGCAGCCCAGCCACCCCTGGGACCCGAAACAACCCGATGCCTTCACCTAGCAGTGACAAATAAATTCATTGGTTCACACAGGTGGTAAGAGACTGGATCTAAGAAATAAACATTCTGTGGGATGCATTAGACTTAAATCGGCCTTGAAAAAAGCAGAGCTTGCAGGGCAAGATGGAACACCATAGTGCTTCTTAGCACATACCAAGAAACACTTCTGACATTTCATAGGAAGTCTAGCAGTATAATAATTTAGTGATAAATACTTATTATTGAATAATAGTTATATGAATAGTAGTTATTTTGGGTTTTTTTTTGCCACCATTAGATATTTACATTCTAAGTGATTGAGCAAACTGATTACATATATTTGAACTGCATAAAATTGCACACCTATAAAATGAGGCTGATTCAATTATTTTTTTCCCCTGACATTTCTCTTTAAGTATAGAATTTAACAGCCAATTTCAGCCAGACCAGATGCAGTCATAGAGGACTTAGGCTAACCATTATCCTCCTGAGTTTCTTGGAAATCTGCAGCATGATATTTGCCTTCTTAAGGAAGGGCCTTTAGTTAAGGGACGTGAGAAAGCACTGGGATAATATGTTAGAGGTTTAGATGCTGGAAGTGAAAATTATTTTTCTGTTAAGAGGTCATATAGATCAAAATGGAGGAAGATGGGCTGTTTGGGAAATACTTTCAGTATAGTATCTTCATATGGCTGCCAGTAGTGGATCAGCTTTTTACGATGAATTATAACACTTCCTGTGATTTGTGCTGTCTGGAAAAATGGGGTTTTGTGTATGTATTAATACCTGCTTTTTGTTTAAGTTCCTTTTTTATTATTAAGATGTAAATTTATATTGTCATGTAAGTATACTGTACAGTATTGAGAAGTGAACTAAGTTCTTTGTTGAGAAAGAATGCAATAAAGCCTATGATTAGTCACAAACGTGATCTTTTAATTTTTTATCTTTCCTATGTAGTTCCCTATATCCATTATTTTGGATCATAGAATCATAGCATGCTTTGGATTGGAAGGGACCTCAAAGCCTAGTTCTACCCCCCTGCCATGGGCAGGGACACTCTCCACTAGCCCAGGTTGCCCAAAGCCCCATCCAACCTGGCCTTGAACACTGCTGGGGAGGGGGCAGACACAGCTACTCTGGGCAGCCTGTGCCAGGGCCTCACCACCCTCACAGAAGATGATACAGGAAGTCCTATGAAATTCACATACGATGTTACATCATAGCTTTTCTTAGAGAACTATTTGTGCTAGAGAAAACAATTCAGCAGAATCACAGGAAGAAGCAAACCTAACGATGAAAGGACTTGGCTGGCTCTGTGTAGGACCAGGAGTTAGAATTGATGTTCCTTATGGTCCCTTCCAACTCAGGGTGTTCTGTGATTCTAATATGTAATTTAGATTAAATTCTATTAAAGCGTGAATCAGATACAAATTGGTTCCATAGGAAGAGAAATTTGTAACATGTAACCTGAAACAAGCTTGATAATTTAGCATCATCTATCACCACCTCTGAAATCAGTGGTTCTGCTTTGTGGTACCCCTTGTATTTAGAAGTTGCTGCCTGCTATATTTGTAAATATTTACAGGTGTGATTGCTGATACAGGAAACAGTGTAGAAATCAATGCTAGAAGAAAATACATAGAAATATATCTTTAGAAGCATGTGTGTGGATATATATGTGTGTCTGTATGTTGAAACGTAGGGAGTCAACAGTATGTTACCCATATATATGCAGGTTTTACAGTTCCGTATGATCATGTGTGATCATGATGACATGGGTACTTTAGAGACAGTTTTTTTATTTAGTTTTTAATAAAGTGTTCCTTTTTGTGTGGTGGGAGAAATGAGTCAATGGATGTTTTGTATTTTAAAGATTTTTTTTTCATAGATAACACATTTCCTAGTGGATTTTCTATTTAGAATATTGCAGTTAAATATTTTTGACAGTAAGATGGAGAAAATTCTGAGAAATTAACACTGTTGAGGGTAGGAACAGGAAGCCAAATTTTTTACCGAGGAACAATAAACCAAAAAAACCCCATAGAACTAGAATTAGTTTGATTTTGTTTATTTTTAATTTTACATCACAGTATGTGAGTTAGTATACTCATATATCAGTGCAAAAAACAATTTCATGACTAGAACAGCATTATCCAATATAGTTTGTGTTTGGGGATTTGCTAATGGAAATAGAAATGCAATTTTATATTCCTTTTATTCTGTAATTAATTATGAAGAAACATTGTTATTGTAGCAAATGGGAATTCTGTTTATTCTTTGCGTATTCCAAAGTAACATAACATAGAAAAAAATAGTTACTTATGAAATATTGTCTTTTAAAAGTCTAGTTGTGAGTCATACCTGGACATTGCAATTTAGCCACCTTCTGAAATTCTGTCTGATGGTATGTTACGTGGGAAGATCTGATGAATTATAATCTGTCTCAGCATTGTGCTTCAGTTAGAGAAAAGACCATCTTCAGAATTCTATGAAATCAGGAGATAAAGGAGAAAGGAAACAAGACCTTATTACACATTGCTGTACTCGGGACAGCAGAAGGAAGGAATGCTTAGTGAAAGAATCTGGTGCCAGCTGAAGGGTGGGAATTCCTTTTGGAAAAATTGCAATTAAATGATGTAATTAATTGTTGGCATTTGTTGAGAAAGCTAGAAATTTGAAGTGCTTATGGGGTACTGAAGATGCTGTAACAGGGGCTATTAAAACTGAATACTTCAAATAGATCTTTGGGCACCAGTTGTCAGCAATCAGAGTGAAAACAAAAAAAGGTACAAACGCGTGCTGCTTCCTGGGATTCCCTTACTGCTCTAACCTCTGCACTACTGGCTAGTCAGAATTCTGAGCTGACCTGTTTTCTGGGCCTTAGTCTGAAATTTAAGAGTTCATTTGTGCTTATATACCAAAAATACTTACATTTCACAGATTCGGTACAATATACACAAATATACAGGAAATAAAATATTTTAAAAAGCTATAACCTGACCTGTGAAAGACTTAATCAGAGGAACTATTGCAGCCTTAAGAAATATGTATTTAATGTCATGAAAAGATCGATTTTTTAAAAACTTAGAATTGTATAGCCTATTAGATTGTTTGCTTATTCATTTGTCTGGCTAATTTCATATTAAATGCAACCCTGTTGGTTCTCAATTATAAAGCTTTCAAAGTAATCTTCTGAGAGAAAATTAGTTTCCTAAATCAAGATAATTAAAGACGGGAACTTGCTAGTACCTATACAATAGCATTCAAAGATCAAGGAGCTTAAGAGTTAAAAGAAAGAGCTTCAAAAGCCAATTTGATTTCCTATGATCTCTGCTTGTGTCACTTATTTTAAGCACTTCCTCAAACTTCTTAATTTTTTGAAACAGAAAGAATATTTATGACAGAGACTGTTTTTATAATCCAGACAGGGCTCATGAGGCTGTTCTGGTATTTTTTTCCCCAAGTCAAAGAGAATATTTTCACGGTATTAACACCAATAATTTAAGCATTTTATAATACATTAATAGGCAGTCATTCCCTTGAGGTAGATTAACCAGGATTTTTTTTCTTATTCAGTAATACTTCCAATACCTGGTGATATTACCACCTATTCTTTGCCTATTTTTAATGTTAAAGTTTTGAAGTTCCAGGTCCTCTCCGGATATTTTCATAGAAGTATCATAGAAATTTGCAAACATTCACTCCTTTTTTCAAGGAAACTGGTTCAGTGAAGATACTTTAAACAAGAAGTATTTAAAAGTATGAAAAGCAATTTTAAAACTCTGAGTTTATAATTCTAGACCTGTGTAGTTCGCATTTATTATAATTCTAATTCTTAGTTTATAGGGTGCCTCTACTACATCATTTTAGTTTGGCTCACCATTGCGCTTCAGAAGGGTATTTCCCATCTATGCATTCCTGCCATGACTTGTGTCACAGAATGATCCCAAAGCAACCAGATTGAGTTCATTTCAGTTGAAGCTGAACAGAAGGGTGGATTCCTGAAGCGTACCTAAGGAACTCATAGCCACTGCGAAGGCCTCCCAGTTCGTGTGACCAGTCGAATTCTAGTCCAGAATTAGGCTTCTGACAGTAGTACAGTGTGTTTTCTGTTTTGCTGTGCTGCTAGCTAATGCAGACACGGGCAAGGAACCTGCCCCGACAGCACTCTCCACTTCACAGGTCACAGCTGAACATTTTTATTTCCCGGTAACTCCCTTATCACAGAGGCCAAGCACACTGCTCCAGAGAGACACTGAAAACTTTGTAACAAAGTGCACAAACAATACTTTTCTGACATCTCATAAATACTGCAGTTTTTTGTCATAAACCAAACAGAACATGTAATTGTTGAGAACCTTGACATTGACTTGATTCTACATATTCATCAAAGTTTATCATGTTTTTGTAGCTTCTAATACAACTTCTAAGGTATTGGAAAGATTAAAACTGGGTTGTTGAGGGTGTTGGTGTGTGTTTTGTGAGGGCTTGGGGGTTTTTTTGGGTGTGGGGTTTTTTTGGGGGGTGGGAGGGGGCTTGTTTTTGTTTGTTTGTTTATAAATTCTAAGTAACATCCTCCCTAGCCTATTTCTACAGGTAAGTCCCCCATGCAGTACATGTGGGGCCAAGTCAGTCAATTATGAAATCACATAGGTAATTAGCTTTTCTCTGATAGGCATTCTGTTATCTGGGTGCAATTCGATATCTAAACAGGTATTAGTATTCCAACCAAAGACAGTCTGTAGTGTTAAGAACAAAAGACAGGAGGACTGACATAGGACTAGTGATCAGAGAGGCTTTCCAGAATGTATTGCAAAGGCTCATTAACCATACCTTAGCTCCCTGTTGTCCTAATGGTGACTTAGCTGCATGGATCAAAAGGTAAAAAATATATTATCAGTATAAATCTTGCTTAATATATAGGAAAGAATTCTACTCAGTATTAACGAACAAGCTTTGTGCTGAGGATTTCAACCTCTTGAACGTTCAATTAAACAGCAAAACTTGTTGCAACTGATAGCAGTTAGGTCTCCTTACATCAGTTTCCCGGATAACTGATCTGTTTTCCTAAATGATGTCCTTTTACATTTAATTTTTTATTTTGAAGGCAGAGGTAATACTTGAACAGCTTAAGTTAAATTGATGAATCCCTTTTTATAGACTCTACATTGCTTCTGAAAGTCAAGTTTGACCTATCTTCTAGTAGATCTACTGTATCTATAAAACAGATCTATATCTTGACTTTTAAACATACTGAATCTATGAATACTCAAATGTGATTTTGTTTATAAACACATATGTATTTCATACCCATATAAGGCAGCTAATGTGAATATAACTTTTAGATAGCTAGAATCATATTTTCCAGAAGATTGTGGGAAATAATAAAGGTTTCTGTAGCGAGACTTACGTAACTAGAAATTAGCTCACAAACATGTACTTTTAGAGTTTTAAATACCGGAATGGATGCTTAACAGTAGGAATTGTTTTCTTCTACATGAGGATTCAGTGTCAGATCATACACTTCAGTCTGGTGTTTCTTTTCTGATTCCTTGGATCTTGAAAGACCACAGCATATATATGGAAGAAAAACTGTTAATTCATATGTAAAGTAGAACCCTTCTGTGCTGTAATGGAGTACTTTATGTGTAAGAAAGTTTTTGACATTTATCCAAAGATCAAAAGCTTTATCATGGGGTTTGCACTTGAACTGCCTAGTTTTATGACAACAGGGTAACAGTATAATTTATACTTAGAAGTCCGATTTCATGTCTGCATTTTCAATTTGTATTATATAATTGTCAAGGAATGTTCTCATTGATGTTAAAATACTTATTTGCGTCAGCTGAAGATGTGGCCTTGTTTTTTACACCAGAGTACAGAAAAAATACCCTTCAACTCTTTTCCTCACTCTTCTCTGATGGGACTGTGCTGCCTCAAGTAAATGAGTTAGGGTACTCCAATACATAGGTTTCCTTTCTTTTCCTCTCCTTCCCACCCCATGCCCCATAACCAGTTTGGTTAGCATGATGTTAAGATTGCAAATTATAACAAATACTTGATACTTGATTCCTTTTGGTGAATATTCTTATACAAAACCTAACCTTATTCATGGTGCTTTGCTGTAGGGGTGATAACTTCCTATTATAGGAAGAGGAGAAAGACTAACACAAATAAAACCCCTTTGTTTTTCCTTTAGGTATAAGTACATGTATACAACACTTCTGGCTTAGCATGAGTGTTTTTGTATGTTAGGATGTGATAGAATTCATATTCAGTTGGAGATAGTGAATTCAGCTTTGGTTAGCTTGCTAAATCAGTAAGTTTCTTTAGAGGCTTTATTTTAGCCATCATCTGTTCAGATTATCAACTGAATTATCAGTACTTATTTCTTACTTTGGGGAAAATTATTTTAGTTTATCTTCCTAACTTTTATGGTATTTCTCTTAGAAACAAAAGTTTATAGAAATGTTGGTTGGGAGGCATCTCTGGGGGTCATCCTTTCCAATCTCCTTTTTGCCGCAAGACATTCATGAGTAGATATAGACACCGCAGCTTCTCTGAACAAACTTTTCCTATGTTGCACTCTTTTTGTAGTGATTTTCTTTTTTTTTTTTTTTTCCTGTGAGGTCTGCAACTTCTGATCTCAGCAGTCATTGTATTCTCCAAGAGCATGCTTACTGAGATCTTGAACAGGTCTGGAACAGGTGCTTGAACAGGCTGCCCAGAGAGGCGGTGGGTGCCCCAACCGTGGAGGTGTTCAGTGCTAAGCTGGATGTGGCCCTGGGCAACCTTGTCTAGATGCAGGCCTGGAGGTTGGCGGCCATGCCTGTGGCAAGGGGGTTGGAACGCAATGATACATGGGATCCCTTCCAACCACAACCATTCTGTGATTCTCTGGCTCTTGAAATCTTTTTGTAACTCTGTTTCAGTAAGTCATAGGCAGTTACTAGCTCCATAATTAGTGTTTGCCAGAACAAGCAAGGAAGTTTCCCTCCTAATTTCTTAATGAGCATTTCCTCTGAACTGATCAGAGCCCTTGGATTGACTCTTCCAGAATTTGCATATCCATTTTGAACTACTCTCCCAAAACTGGATGGTACTCCAGGTGTGACCTCGCATGCATTGAGTAGAGGGTTGGAGAAGTACTCATTCAAAGTAGCTGCCCAGATGTCATTCTAAAATGATTGTTTACATTTTTATATAACTTAAATGAGAAAATTGTCTTTGTATGACAGTTAATAATTTTTTTTAAGATACTGCTTTTTCTTATGGCATAAATTTACAGTCAAATTGAATCATAGTCCAGGTCATGAACAAGTTCTTTCAGCAAATCCTTAGTAAATTGACATAATGAGTGAAATATTTAAAATCTTTAAAACTGCATCTCTATTTTAGCTTCTAAAGTGAGATTCTAAAGTAATCCAGACACAAAAGAGAAATTTTATGCGAGCAACGTAACTGATTTAAGTTTGGAAGTAAGCCCTGCTGTGAGCAGGAGTTTGGATAAGAACCTGTAATTTCCAAGTTAAATAGCTCGGCGGGGGCGGAGGGGAATGTTCTCAGTTTTTCTTAGATACAAAGAAAACAAATCAAATATCACGGCTCAATTAAATTCTCCAAGTTTTAGCCTGGGAGTTTGTGGATCCCCAGTTTTCTGTTGGGTAGAAATTACCTGCAAAGTAATTCAATTATTTCTGTGCATAGATTGTCCTTCCTTTTATATACTTTGATATGCATATCTTTTTACATACTGATCTGTATACTGAGGTAGCAAGTCAAGTTCTTAAAGAAATTCTTTGTGCAATGATAAGCTGTTTGTTAGAAGTGTATTAGGAACATTCAGCATTAAAGAGGTTCTGTGCATAGAATTGTGTCGTCTTTGCAAAGGACTGCAATGGTAACCACCATAAGAACAAATACATTCTGCACAGAGTGGGTGTAATATCTCCAATATCTCATACTTCTGTAACCATGATTTCTAAGCTTTTTTTTGATAGACATAAGACATTTACTTTCATGTTTTTTTTCAGGATTATTCATTAGAACAGTTATCAACCTAAACACTGCCATCTGGCATCTTTGAGCATTGTTACTTTTTTTTGTTTAAATTTTTTAAATATCAATGGGTTTTCAATAGTGAGTATAACAATAGTATCAAAATCATCAGTGGATTAATATTTTACAATTAGGATAGCATTAAATTTTAGATAAAAATACATGCAACAGTAATTCTAGGTTAGTGTGCCATAGAAATGTGTTAATAATTAAAAAAGGATTCAGTCAAAGATGAAATGTATTTATAGAAATAATATCTTTCTGAACACTTGGAAAGTTATGTACTGTAACATTTAAGTACATTTCTTGTAAATTCCAGAAGAAGAAAGTAAAGGAATATGTACAGAAAACATGTATCAAATTTGCTAATTCTCTGTCCTATGTTTCTAGTACCTTTCCTTCTAGGCAGGAGTTTCTTAGAGTAAGGAAGCTGGTGGCAGATGCAGATGCTAGTTCTGTTCTTAAGATCAATCCCAGTAGACAATATTTTCAAACCTTGGATAAATTATTAATAATGTAAAAACTTGATTACTGGACTGCGGACTCTTGGATTTCAAGAGGTGAGTGCAAATTTTTCAAGCACTTGATGGAAGGAAGAGAATATAAAGAACATTGCTAAAAGTAAACTGAGCTAAATGACGACTCCATAAAGCCGAATTCCAGCCATTTTGGAGTGTCTCAGTAAATGCCTACCTGGAGCTAGCAGACCAAATGACTAGTGCCAAGGTAAAGGCAGCAAGTAATAAAATCTGAATTTAGACACCACTTGAATCTGTATGCCTGACAGCAAGAAGTCCCTGTAGCCATTTCTCCGTGCCCCGCTGACATCTGTCTTCAACAGGACAGTAGATTTCAGAAATAGACTGAATGGGGTAATTCATGTCTCTCTGAGCTATTAATTCATTTTCTTGAGATGTCAGGCAGACATCCTTGGGTCACATTTCCACAATCTCTTTGTTGAGTCTTACGATTAAAAATGGGAGGTTTTGTATAGTTGAAGTTGTTGCTCAGATTTCATCATTCAGTTCCGAGAAATGAAAATGAATTGCTTACACTTGTATTAAAGAACCATCCTGACAGAGATTAAAACTGATTTTTGGGTCATTTGAGTTTTACAAGATCAGTCCTTTTCTCTGAAATAGGTAATTTTGAGCTGTCTTGCCTTTCACAAGAAAAAAAAATGTACGAATCCATTACAAAAGCCAAACAATTGGTTGTTTAGAGGTTCTTGGAATCAGGATTAAAATTCTCTCTGTTCAGCTACAGAGACATTGATTTATCAGAGTGTTTTGTTCTGCATCTAATTAACTAAATACTGCTCTTACTGTTGACTTCAGTTCACGTATTCTGTTTTATATTATTAGTGCCTTTTAGTACATTTTATAGATCCTACTGTACTTTTAGCAACAGTTGTCGAAAGACAAGTTTTATTAAATTGCAATTGTTGCTGCATCTGGCTTTTACCTGTTTGATAATCTCACATAATAACTTTTGAACTCAAAGGCTACTTTCAGTGTTTTTCTGGTGAGAGTCACAATGCTCTCTTGTTTTTTTAATCAGTCAAGACACATGAATTCCATATTTATATGTGGTCTCATTTCTTGCCCCATCTTTATTAGAGCAACTATATTTTCTTTTTAGAGAAATCTCTAAATACATGTTTAACATTAGAAACAAATATCAAGTCCTCTGTAGAATGCTTTGAGGAGCAGAAATTTTTATGAGGATGGGTTCTGTATCGTTTAAGAATGGGGAAACTCTTGGATCCTACTGTGAGACACGGAGGAATCCATTCTTCAAAATGTTTTCTTTCATTCCTTATACTCATAATGAACACTGATTGACTGGTATCTCAGTGTCCAGGCCTTAGGATAAAAGTTTAGAAAGATGATGCAGGGTCTGCCAGACTCAGAAGAGCCTTTCTGATGCTATGCCTATTGATACATAAGGATGATACCAGTGTTTTCTCTTGTCCTCTAATTTTTTGAATAGTGATGTTGAATTTCTTGTATGATTATTTTAAGGGTTAATGTGTTTGGCACTCAACAAAGCCATCATGCAAAAGAAACATGTTGTTTGGTTTGAGGTTATGGAGGTCAAGTACTTGGAAAGAGTGCTGGCTCAATCCAGTACGTCTCTGCGGTTTGAAGGACCAGTTGGGCTATAGCTGAAATGGCTGCGGTTTAACCCCAGCCAGCTGCTAAGCACCACAGAGTCACTCACACGCCCCTGCAGTGGGATGGGGGAGAGAATCAGAAGGGTAAATGTGGGTAAACTCCTGAGTTGCATTAAAAACAGTTTAATGGGCAAAGCCAAAGCCTCACAGATAGTGTCTTGCCATGTTACCAAACTTTCTGGTATTTGCATTTGTGCCCATTGCCCCTTGTCCTGTCAGTGAGCACCACTCTGAACAGCCTGGCTCCTTCATCTTTATTCCCCACCATCAGGTGTTTATACACATGGATCAGATCCCCTTGAGCCTTCTCTGCTCCAGGCTGAATTGTCTCAGCTCTCTCAGACTCCCCAAAGGTGAAAGATGGCAGCAGGTTGCGGATCCTCTGTGATACAGATGCTCTCTCCATATGATGTAGTTCATAAACTGCTTCTTGTGAAGGCCTGTACCATGTTGCATGGCAGTAGGTGAAAGGATGTTATATATTTAAAGGAATTTTAAATGTAATAAAATTTATTCCTAAATTCTACCAGCTATATATCATCAATGAACTGTTTACTAAGGAAAATACATTATTTTAAGGTTTTGTCAGTTTATATTTTGATGAACAAAATTTTAGTTTTGTGGTGTTTTTTAAATCCAATTTTATATTAAATTAAAAAAAAATAAACCTAGATTGCTTTTACTGAGAAACTGTCATTTTCAAATTAAATTCCCAATTTATCAATTTTGTCTTTGAGATACTTTTTAGAAGATTCTACCTTCGCTGTAGGAGTAATTATAAAATTAGGAGTTCCCCGAGTACCTAATTTTCAGTTTGGGAAGCATGTTTCTTAAGAGTCATAGGCTCTTGAAATACTTCTTATTTCTGTTCATTGCTGCCAAAAAGAAATCTTTTAAGATTGAGATTTTATTAAGGTGGTGTTAAGCTTTGATAAGTCTAATCATTCTATTCTGTGTTCGTTTTCCTGCATATCTATTTATGTATTAATATAATAGCTAAAGGTAAAATAGCTTAATATTCTGTTAAGCAGTGAATATTAAACTTCACTGTTCTTTCTATTCATGATCGGAAGCTCTATTGAATTTAGCTGGAATAATTTCACTAGAATTAAAAATCTGTGTCATGTTATGTCTGACAGAACACATTTTTTAAAGTCCTCCAAAATTCATGCCTTTTCACTTACAGAAAATCTTTCTTACCAAAAGTGGACTTGAGGTAAATAAAGTTAGGTATCTTCTTGTTTAGTTCGGGTTTCTTTGGGGTGGGTTTTTTTTTATTTTATTTATTTTTTTTTATTTTGATATCTTTCAATCTTGATTTTTTTGCAATAAAATTCTGTCATGATTAGAAAATGGAATGAGTATTGATTAAAACTTCTTTAAAGTATATAAATAATTTTGGGCTTGGATACTTATACATAAGTATTTAAATTCCTAGCACACTTCTTGAGTTTGAGAGAGCTTCCAGCAATCTGGAATTCTCAGTTTTCTTAATTCTCAATTTTAACACTTACAATTCTATTTATTTCGAAACTATAGTTTGATTTGGGCAAGGTAGTGTTGAGTAACTTCTGTTTGAGATAAGCATTGCGGACTTTAAGCACTGTCTCTGCTCATTTTAATAGCTTATCCATTTTACTGATTCTGCTGCGAGTGTTCTAGAAAAGAATATTTCACAGAGAATTTTCTGACTCTATGCTTCAGTATTTGTGCCACTACTGCACAAAACTGGATGGTGTTTGTTCTCTTGCGTCCTGCATTTCACCCTTATAACATCTGGTATGCCCCAGAAGACAGTTTGAACTTCTTGTGACTTCTAGCTCCTCTCATCAAGGAAAATGACACTTCAGCAGATGTAGGAAATGAGTTCATGATGACACGGACTGCTTTGTCTGCCTGAAAATAAACCACTATTTTATAAGAGGGAAATTCAACAAGGAATCCCTAATGATTCAAATAAAACTTTAGAATTTTATGTCAAACTGTTTTTCCTACTGACAAATCCAAATTAATGTAAATGTGATGAAAAAGAGTTCAGTTATACTGAACTACTTGATTGTGATACAATGTCAAGCAATTAAAAAAGTAACTAACTTCTCTCAGTATTGTCAATACCTGGAGAAGTGATGCTCCGTGATTTAGCATTAGCCTGGACACTATTGGGTGGAGATTAACGAGTCTCAGCAGCATTCAAATTTTTGCTTATTTGCTTTGCTGATGCAGTTTGTCTTGCAGCTATTTTTATATCTGAATGCAGACTGAATTCAGGACCAGTGAATGGAAGAGAGGAATCCTGTGATTAGGCCAGTTAATATAGCTTTACTCATAGTAAAAAGGAAAATAGTCACAGGATTTACAGGATATTAGAATATGGTCTGAATAGAAAACTTTACGTAGCTTGTTAAAAAGCTAAAATAAAAAAAAAGGAAAAAGCCTACATTAACAGTTTAATGATAAAATCATGAGTATGTTACATTTGAATAGGCTTTTTGGATTAAATTTTTACTGAGGGTCTAAAGACACGGAGAAAAAAATATTCTTTAGCATTAGTTTTATTCCTGAAGGGTTACAAATGCGTAAGGTGTTTTCAAACACAACAATTCTCACAGGCTTTACAAGCTCAACAAAAACCATCATCTTATTTTCAGTGAGGATGCAGATGATCAGGTTTCTTCCCCACAGACAGCTCACTTAAATGTAAGAGCAATGTGACAGTATGCGTTAAAGTTCTATTTTTCTCAAGCATTTTGTTGTGGGTTTAATTATGATAATCTTGGTAGTGAAGTCATTAGCTTTAACGGTCATCTTTTGTGTAACACCTGACTTCATGGCGTTCTTTCCTCAAAGGTCTGTAGTGTTGTGGACTATCTTCATTATCTGTAGGGAAAAAAAATGTTAAGTGACAAGATATCTCTGAACATTATTTCCATTTGGTGGTTCCATCTCTTGTGTGCAAACAGCTTAACGGGCTTTACTTCAGCTCTGTCTGTACTGTTGTTTTAATGGAATCCTTTAGGGCAGAGATGTACAGCTCTGATAGTTTGGTTACTCAAGGAAAATGCTCACATCAGACTTTCTCATACCAAACTGTACCTGTATGAATCAGATGATGTTTTTGTATTTCTTACTTTGAATTTTCTTACTTTGCCTGATTGAGGTTTTTAGAAAAGAACCTACTGGAGAATTTGCCCTAAAATAAGATGGCCGTGTTTTGTTAGCGAAGTTCAGTGCACATTCCTAGTTTCAGTTTAGGAGTGCAAATGTGTAAAAAGTACAGTGCTTAAAAACAAAACAGCCCCCCTTTTTTTTTTGCTGTTCCAAAGTATATTAAAACTAGAAATTGCTAGAAATTTGAGAGAGTCCATTTCTGCAAGGATTGTGCTAGTGTAATTTTCATTCAAAACCCATTTATGTTTATCTGGGAATCAGCAGGCTTCTGCATAATAAAGGAAAAAAGGATTAACTGGGTGAATTGTTGTTCTGGGATAGAATTTGATATGAATTAAAACCTTAGTAAATTCATCATGCTCAAGAATAAAGAAGCCAAGTTTTCTCAGTATATTAAATACTGTAATTGTGTACTGAAAGCAAAATCACATCACCCAAGTTAGATTGCTTAATACGTGAAGTCTAAGCATAGCAATAACCCAGGGTGTAACTATGGTCACACAACTTGGCTAAGAACATAGAACAGTCCTTCTCTCAGCTGTGTCTTGCAGTCTACTTAGATTTTCTTGGAAGCTACCACCAAAGCATCTGGATTTTCTTCTGTACCTGCTGCTCCTCTCCTTAGTTCCATGTTGATCCCAAGCTATGCATCATTTTGTCTCCACAGCTGCGTCCTTTTTCTTTTATGGCCTCACCCTATCATGCATCCTAGTACAAACAAAAGGAAAGCTTTGAGGTTTTTGGAGTGTTTGGATGTGGCTTTTATAAGGAGTGGAGTTATCAAGAAGTTGCTGGATGGAATTACTAGTTGGAGGAGAGCTTTACCCAGTATTTCCAGATTTTATTCAAATACTGTCTCATTTTCCTTTTTAGTATCCTCATATATGTGTTTTAATACACACTTCATGATACACACATTTAATGTTTTAATATATTTAAGTGACAACAGAAGTACATATGTGAGTTACTGTTACATTTTTTCTAAGCTCTCATTGATGACACCTCACTTCTTTTACTTCAGGTAATCATCTGTGCAGACGGAGCTATTACGGGCTTGTGATGCTAGTTCTGAAATGTGAAGGATACCAGTGCAAATGGGACTGAAATCAATTAATCTACTAAATATTAGGTCTTATGAAGGGTGTCATCTGTCTCCATATTTAACAGAATAAATGGACCTCTCATTACTATTCTTACTTATCTTCCAAAGTGATTTTTAAACCCATTAAGGAATAATTTAACAGAATCCTCTTAGCTTAGTACAGCTGATAATAATTCTTTTATAATGACTATAATCAAAAGGGAAGGGGTGGGTTATATTACTTGTTCCTAATAGTGCTTTTTGATCTTTTTTTTTTGGTATAAAATTACGTGTGAATTGAAGACTGAGTAAAGCTCTGACTCATGTTTTCCCAGAACAGCTATACTGCAGAAGCATTACACTCCATAGAGCTTTACCTGAAGGGATCTTCAAGATCTTGCATTCTTATTTCTTTTATTGTATTTTACTGTATTTTGTATTCATAGTCAGTTAGGTAATATCCATGGAAACACAGGAATAGGCAGAATTTTGTCAGATCTATCAAGAATCTGCTATTAATTTCTGGGTTCGATTTAACATAACTGGACACAGCCTCTACTGACTTGAATTTTTTTAACAGCTTCACTGACCTGGTAAAATAAGCATTCACCTGTGTATAAGCATTCAGAAAGCTTCAGATCAGTCTGGTACAAACAATTCTTTTTTGTATTAAGCCGTTAGCCGTTAGTGCACAGCAGTAACTTGAACTGCATGAATGTTGCACGTCCTCTTCATCACAGTTTATAACTTATTGCATCTATATAGTTGTTCTTGAAATAAATTTGTAATTAATGTAAAGCTTTCTGGATATGTTCTTTTCATGTAATATTTTACATTCAGTGATGAGGGAGCCTTCTCCTAGCCTAGTACTGGACTATTTGCCTGGCTACCTAATAAGCACAGATTGCTAGATTAATCACTTGGGAAATATTTTTCATTGTAGTCTGCATAAAGCAATATTTTTTTCTATTTGCATGAAGCAAAGCTGGGGAAATTATGAGGGTGGAAAAATTGGACAGATGGTCTTATATTTTTCTATTTTGTAAATATTAAAGTACCATATGTAGAAAATAAGATTTCCTTCTGGTTTCAAGGATGTAGCTAGCATGTCTCTGTAGAGTTAAAATTGCACTTTTTCTAAGAATTTTAAATGGTGTTTGGGCCTTTGCCAAAAATGTATTATAGAGAGTTTGTGGAGTCTCCTCTGGAGACATTCAAGACCAATCTGGACATGTTCCTATGTGATATACTCTAGATGATCCTGCTTGGGTAGGAGTGTTGGACTGAGTGATCTTTCCAGGTCTCTTTCAGCTCCTAATATTCTGTGATAGTCTCAAGTATCTATTTCATTCATGAAGGGGAAAAAAAAAAATCTCTAACTTTGCTTTTCACTTCTCATCATGTAGTCCCTTCCATTCTACCTGGGATTTATTACTTAATCCATTGCATTTTCATACTTCAACATCAATTATTACAATTATTGGAACTGAGAAGTGAAACTGACCTTGAAGTAATACTGCTGAAAAGTTAACATAAGGATTTCTGAAGCACCCCTACAAGGGTACAAACTCTATTAACTGAAATAGTACCAGACAAGTGGTGGCATGGGACCCAAAATGTGAGTTTGTATTTTGAAATAATTTTCCAGGCCTCAATGTCTTGAAATTCCCCAACCTCTGAAATCACGAGTACTTCGGTTTCCAATGAGCAGTTATATGTCCTGAGGTTAAAGTGAAGCTTACCCTGACAGGTAAATAAAGAAGTGAGGCTTTGACTAGGCTCCTAGATGATTTATTACTCCTTGATGCTTATTACAAGGAAAAATAAAATTCTGCAACTCATTTCTTTTGCTGTATTTAAGCTTGTTTGGGTCTGTTTTCACAGACCATAGCTGAGAAGGGTCACATTAACCTTATCCTCTATCACAGCTATAGAATCACGAAATCATTAAGGTTGGAAAAGGTCTCCAAGATCTAGTCCAAACATCCTGCTACCACCTATATTACTTACTAAACCATGTCCCTAAGAACCTCATCCTTCATTTCCTTAAATACGCTGAGGGACAGTGACTTCACCACCTCCCTGTGCAACTTGTTCCAGTGCCTGACTACTCCTTCTGAGAAGAAATTTCTTCTTCTTTCCACATCCTCTCTTCACCACTTGTATGATTCTCAGTAGGTTATTCCCTCTCAGGCGCAGAGTTTAGCGTTTGTCCTTTTTTAGTGTTCTGGTGTTACTGTTGATACAATTTTCTGGTCTCTCTATGTCAGTGACCTCCTTTGTGTCATTGATAAAGGTCTTAAATAGGACAGATCCCAGGACCCTACATAACCCCACTAACTACTGGTGTTCATGTATACTATGACTCATTAGATACTGCCTTCTAAGAGTAGACGTTGGTGGGCATCTGGCCTACAGACAGGGTGAAACCACCACACCTAACTACATTTTTACCAGCTTAGCTGTCCACTCATCCAGACTGAAACACTCTGACTTGATGTGGTGGGTTGGCTTCTGCTGGCAGCCACTTGCTCATCTCCCCCAACCCCACCAAGATAGGGATGAAAATAGGAAGATTGGAGTAGAAAACTCAGGGGTCAAGGTGAAAACAGGAAAATTGTTGGAAAACTACTGTTATAGGCAAAACGGTCTGTGGCTGGGGGATTTATCAACCATTATCATACTGCTTAATTGCTGATTTGAGTATTGGGAAATAGGAGAAATATTTAATCACTTTGGGAAAACACTTTGCTTCATTCTCAAGCTCCAGATAACTTATTTTTCCTGTTCCTAGTCTCCTCTCCCCTTGTTACCACCATGAATGTAGGTTACACTCAGTCCCTTCAGCAGGGTGATGGGTGATGCAGGCAGTTGTGGTGAGGACATAGTAGTTTTGTTCTGACATACCTTCTTGCGCTTTTTTCCTATCTCTGCTTTTGCCTAACTCCTTTCCTCTGTTCCGTTGTTGGTTATCTGCAGGGCACAGTCCTTTTGGGGGTGTACTTGCTCTGTCATGGCCTTACCCCACTGGCTGTCACAATGCAATGCCTGACCTCCCTCCCACAGAAGTCACCCCTCCACCCACCCCCCACTACCAAAACTGTGCTACTTATATCCAATACATTGTATATAAGAATATTGTGGGAGGCAGTGTCAAAAAGCCTTGGTAAAGTTAAGGCAGTTGCTATGCACTGCTCTTCCCTCATCCACAAAACTAATGATGTTATCCAACAAGGCAGGGGGTTGGCCAGGCGTGAGTTACCTACCCTGTCCTATACCTCAGTCTATGCTTAGTGTTCCCAGTAACTTTATTCTCATTGAATTTTTGGTTTTATTTTTGACTGTGTTTATATATCTCTTTCTTTAATTTTATCTTTTAGCATGTGAGGCTGCTATACTTCATATAAAATCCTTATTTTGATTGTTTACCACTCTTCTGAACTCTAGTTCAAAATATATAATGCTTAGGTGAAAATTCCAGATTTATTGAATGGGTTCTGTAGTGGAGATTGAGAAAATACAAAAACTGTAAAGATTAAATTTAAACCTATTAATGCCAGAATGTATTCACAACTTTATATTTTTCAGCTCTGCTTCAAGTTACAATTTCACTTAGCAAAGTTGAGCTCAGTGTGGGTGAATCCAAATTCTTCACATGCACAGGTATGTATTAATTTTATTTGTAGGTATTTACTTCTTGGTTACATTTTCAACCTTTTGCATAATTAAAAACTGTATTGATTAACACTACTAGCTTAAACTAGCATATTTTTGTATATTCACACTTAATTGTGAGAATTGTGTTAAACAGATTTATCATTGGCTTCACATTTCTAGTCTAGAAACTGTTAATGTCAAGCTCTGAATCACTCGGTTTGAATTGTCTGTATCAGTGCAGGTGCTTTATATCTGTTAGGGCGCTTCTTTAGTTAAATATTTACACTTCTCTAAACTAAGGAGCTAAATAACCTTCCACGCTAAACTTTAGTCAAACTTAATGAGTCACCCAGTGAGTCTTTTCAAGTGAGGCGGATATCAGTCACAAGAAGGATTTGCATTTTCAGCTGCCTGATGTGGATCCTTGATGTTGCTGAGTTGCTATCACAGAATGGTCTGAGTTGGAAGGGACCCCAAGGATCATCAAGTTCCAACCCCGCTGCCACAGGCAGGGCCACCAACCTCCAGGCCTGCATCTAGATAAGGTTGCCCAGGGCCCCAGGATGGGGCCCTGGGCAACCTGGCCTTGAACACCTCCAGGGTTGGGCCATCCACCACCTCCCAACTCTCTTCGTAAAGAACTTCCCCCTGATATCCAATCTAAACCTTCCCTTCTATTCCCCCCTTGTGCTACCACTATCTACTCTTGCAAAAAACCAATTTCCCTCCTGTCTATATGCTCCTTTTAAGTACTGGAAGGCTGCAGTGAGGTCCCCCCACAGCCTTCTCCAGGCTGAACAATCCCAGCTCCCTAAGCCTGTCCTCATAGGGAAGGTGATTCAGCCTCCTCTGAACCCTCTCCAACAGCTCCACATCTCTCTTAAATTGGGACACAGTATTCCAGATGGGACCTCACAAGGGGAGGAGAGAGGAACTATCACCTCCCTGTCCCTGCTGGTCACCCCTCTGATGGTGCCCAGGATACCGTACCCTTCCAAGCTCCAAGAGCACATTGCTGGTTCATGTCAAATTTTCTCATCCACCAGGACCACCAGGGCCTTCTCAGGGCCACCAGGCCTACTCTCAAGGAGCTCTTCTCCCAGCCTGTATGTATGCCTGGGATTCCTCCAGCCCATGTGCAAGACCCTCCACTTTGTAGTACTAAACCTCACGAGGTTCACAGTCTTACATTAATAGTAACACACGGTCTGTCTGATTACACTGACAACCCAACTGACTGATGACCTCCTAATTCAGTGACTGTTGAAAAAGTAATTTCTTTCCTTCAAGACTTCATAGCTTTCTGTGGTTTTTTACCTATTGAATCCTTGAGCTACTAGTTATCCTGTCTCAAAAATGGTACATCTTATGTTTCTGCTGACTTTCTCACAACTCTTATAACACGGCAATTTTCTGACATTGAGTAGATAGGGTGCATAACAGGGAGAGCATATTCATTGCATAATGTCTTTCTGAACTTCTAACATTAGATTGTTTTGTGGTTTTGTTTGTAGCCATTGGTGAGCCTGAGAGCATAGATTGGTACAATCCACAAGGAGAGAAGATTGTTTCTAGTCAAAGAGTGATTGTTCAGAAAGAAGGTGTTAGATCACGCCTAACCATTTACAATGCAGATGTAGAAGATGCTGGTATATATCGGTGTCAAGCAACAGATGCTAAAGGACAAACTCAAGAAGCCACTGTTGTTTTGGAAATTTATCGTAAGTAAAATATTATCAATTAACAAATGGAAAACTACGTTTTTAATACGTCTACTATTGAGGAAGTAAAGCCTATAAAAATATCTTCCCAGGTTCTGAACTATATCTTCCAAATAATTGCATATCCTACAGATTAGTTAGTAGATATTATGATGAAGACTTATGTGAAATGTATGGCCGCTTTATAGCATTGTATATCGTGTTTCTTTTTTTACCTTAGAATGCCATCTTATGAGGATGCACTGTATACCCCTCATGGAAAAGAGGAAATACAAGAAAAAAATATGCTAACTTAATTCAAGTCTATCTACAACCTGTTCAAATTATGTATATAAATAAAAGTGCAAGAAGTGCAATGTATTTAATTTGAAAAATGAATTTTAGTATCAATTAGTTATTTTTATGTTGGTCTTTTAATATTGTTGGCCATATAATGGAGTTTTACCACAAAGCATTGAAGTTTAATGTGATTAACAACCAAATTACATTTAAATTTCAAATGACTAATTGAGGAATGTGTTTGAGAAGTAAATACATTCGACTGTGACAAGAGATTCCCTGAGTAATTTTGGGTATTGTTTTCTCTTTTGGTCTAGTTAAAAACTTTGCATTATACTATATTCTTTACACTAAAAGAATGTCTAAAAGAAATGCAATAAACAAGTGCAGCTTGAAGATGCAAGGCAAGGTTTTGGTTGGTGAAAGGGTGTGATATATGCCAGCGCCTTTCCAGTGGAGTTATCTAATTTCATTAGAGAATAGTTTTTTTACTGTTGATAAAGATTCTTTCTAAGATGGACTGAGCTCTGCGGAATTGTAATGACTGATAAAATACAGTTGAAACATAAAGCACTGCTTCTGAAAGGTAAAGATAACACAGATAACAAAAGACATACAATTAAAAAATCTTGTTGATAAAACAGCCATTAAAATGGTGATAGCTGTTACAAACAATTACATGGTGGCTTGAAAGCAGGCAGTTCAAAGGATTTCAAGTTTTGTGAAGTTCATTTTTATGCTCAGAGCTGCCAGTCTCTTCATTAACAGACTGCTGAACAAGGTTGAAATAATTTGAAGTGTTTACATGTGGCAATTTTAATAATTTTGAGGTTAGGTAAACTCAAAGACCTACAGAAGAAATAGGAAGGCTGGTTGGAACTGGCGTACAAAAGTTTCATTATTCATATTTGTGAAGTATTGCAAGGAAAAAGCAGGATGCGCTGTACTCCTGGGCTCTGGTTCAGTGCTCACTGAGGCCTGTGAGAGCTTGTGTTTTAACTTACGCGTGGGTCAAATACTCGAAACATTTCATACAAATACTTTTTGAAAGGAGACAAGAGATATATGTACCAAAAGTGTGCTCTCTCTGCTGTGCAAACTGTGTGCACTATATGAGTCTGCATTTGTATCAATGCAAAAAGGTGGAGTTGTGTCTCTTGGTTACGTTCTCCAAAGTGCCCTCTGAAATGTAACTGTCATTCTTTGAGCCTAGAGGTCAGCTTGTGTTCTGTGAGAGAAAATCCTCCAGAACGTTTTTGTTAGACAGTTGGCTTGATTAAATCTTTTATGGGATCATGGATTAATATCATCTTGGACTTCTAACACTAAATTATAATAAACTTATGCAACCCATTAACAAAATTAGTTTTAATTTGGTTTGCCATTATTAAAAAATCTCATCAAGCCTAGTAAAATCTCATTATTTTGTCAGAAAAAAAGTGCTACTAATACTGGTGACTTTTTTCCATATGATGGGTTTTTCCATGTAGTTTTCATCTGGCTTTCAAGATTTTATGTGTAACTTAGCGGATGATTTTCAAAGTCATTGAGCCTGAATTTCCACCTTTTAAATAAGACTTTTCTGAATAATTTTGATTGCTTTGGTGGAGATTTTGATGGAATAAAACCATGAGGTTTTAAATCAAAATAATGAGGAATTAAATACTCAACAGAGTAAATAGGGTGTTAACCAGAATATATAGACCTTTAAAGCACTAGAGTTCCAAAACTGGTCTCTGGAACATTGAAACCCATGAAAACTTTATAAAAATGAACCAAAGATGTTTGTAATGCAAAATGATTGTAAAACACCTTCTGCAACCAGAGTGGAAGTCACGTGTCCAGGACCATTTGAGTATTATCTGGGAAAATTATATTGTGGAAATAATTCTGTGTTCTCACAATGAAAAGATAATAATAATCTTTATCTGATTTGTTGTCATAAATAATTTTAATGTTAATTGAACTGGAAGGTGTTTACCATACTCTGCTTTCTTCCTTTTCAGAAAAGCTCACTTTCCGAGACATAATATCTCCCCAAGAGTTCAGGCAGGGAGAAGATGCAGAAGTTGTTTGCCGTGTTACTAGTTCACCTGCTCCCGTTGTCAGCTGGTTGTATCGGAATGAGGAAGTCACAACTATTGCTGACAGTTAGTATTTTGGTAACTCTTTAAGTTATACATTCTAATTAATATTAAAATATTATTGTAAAATAACGTTATAGTGGAGGATGGGTTCTGATTAGGTCATTAAAGTAGAATTTCATCTGGGTTCTGTGGTTGTTAGAGACTCCACACGCAACAATTTCCTTCTTGTATTAATTTTTCCTGATTTAAAATTTTGCCTAGATGAAACATGAGGGTTCACATGCCCTAAAGATTGTTGTGAGCTGCTTTACAATATCTCTTCCTGGGGTTCCATCTATGTAGGAATTGAACACACAGAAAGATAAAGTTAACAATGTATACAAAGTTGTGACACTGAGCAAACACTGCACTGACTTTGGTGTACTTGCCTCAGAAGCTTTTGATCGGATAGGCTTTTTGCACTGTTGTAGCCATTCACTTGTAGGACTGTAAGCTGCCTTTAGAGTTACAAAGAACTGAGGATATAGGTGGTCTGTTTAAGGTCGGTTTAGTAAGGGAGTGATAGAGTTAGGTGAAGATGAATCGTGGCTTCCCTGCATGCAGGTTCTAAGTCTGTCGAGAGACAGGCATAGAAACTATGTGTGATTTACTCCTCAAAAGTGGTGGATTATTTTTCCATTGACAGTTGTCTTTGCCTTTATGGAAAACAAGACTTGCTACATTTTCTGACGCTGTTGATAAATCAGCTGTTTCATCTTCTCATCAGTCTTTATCTGTGCATCTGCTAAACCTGAAGGTGTAGTGTATGCACTTAAAATTCTTGATTTTTAGAAAGTGTTATTTTTATTTAAAACCGAAAGTGAAAAGTTGTGCTTTGTCTCTAATGAAATGATATGAACAGATGTGGAGCAGTCACTGCGAAAAAAAGCTTGTTTCATGTTTCTGGACTCAGTTGAAATAGCAAATTAAACAGAGGATGTGAGATGTAGAAGATTTTGAGAAATAAGAACTCTGAAAAAAACCCCAAGATCTGTCAATTTGAGAGAAAGTCTTTTCAAATGTGCTGCTCAGACCTTGCAAAATGAAAACTGCCTCATAGATCTTTCAAATATCCATTAATGTAATTTTATTTGTTTTTCCAAACAATCTGGCTCCTGTAGGATTACCAAAGGAAATAAAGCAATATTTCCTTTCTCTTCCACTTTCATACATGTGAAATTTTTCATTTCAATGTGTAAATTAGTGGGTGTAACCATATTCTTTCCCAGTGAAAGAATAACCATATTCTTTCCCATACTTACAGTATCAAAAGTAGTATTGTAGAAACCAGTTTTAACTTAAGTAGCAGCATACTTTCCTTATAGTCTGATGTAAAGTACTTGATGATCTTAAGGGTCTTTTCCAACCTTAACAGTTCCATGATTCTATGATTCTCCAAATAAGATCCCAGTAATGCGGGGGAGGAAGTGAGGTATTAAATAGTTTGAAAACAGGACATCATGGCCTTTCTGAGTTTTGGCAGTGCCTGTATGGGTTTATAAAGATGGTAGAAAAGAGTATGACTGAAGTGTTACAGTTAAGAAATTATCTCATGTCTTGCAGAATAAAAAGATTGTTTCATATTAAATTTTCAGCTTCAAAATTTCCAGTGAAGCATCAGGACCAGTAACTAGCTTGTTACCGTAATTTTAAATTCAATAACATCAAATTTGTATGTCATAGTCTAAATCGGGCCTATTTACAAAGAAATAGCTTATTATTCTCACTGTTTTTTAACTCATAGTAAGCGAAAATATCGAATTCATATCCAAACTGAATTGTATATTGCAGTTTATTTGCAGGGCATGACAATGCAGTTTCTATTTTAAGTATTTCTCAGTGGCCTTGTAGGATGGCACTAGAGAATGTCATGGCTTTAATTTCATGTCTTTGCTGTTACATTCTTGACTATTCTTGTGTTGTCAAGATACAGCCACTAGAGTTCTTGTAATGCAGACTTTGATGATTCCAGTTTTGCATATTCTGGACAGTTACTGGTATCTGTATTTGTATATTCGATGTGAACAGAAGACTGATTTAATGTCTCAGAAAACCTATGCACAAAATCAGAAGTGAAAATGTAATGGGTTTTACTGTGTAGTAGGCCTGTAGGTGAAACAGCCTCTGAATGTTTTTCTGTATATTCTCAATTTATCTGCTTCATTGCTAGGTTATTTTAAGATTTTGAAGGGTTTTGAGTTTTGCGAACAAAAATGTGAATAAGAAACTGTGGGTGTGACTGTTCACCATTCTTTGGTAAAAGCAAAAAAAAAGAAAGACCACCCCACCCCCCAAAAATAAAACCAAACAAAAAAACACCAAAAAAAATTTCCCAAAACTAGGTGAAAAATTATGTTTAAAATTTTTTGATGGCCTTACACTGTATGCTTAATTTTTAAAAGATAAATATATAAAGCACAATTCTATGAGTATGTTCTAGGAATTTATCTAATGTTATCAAGATCTCAGTTGTCATGATTCATAATTCCATTGTCAGTGACATTTTGCTAGCTGTAAAAGTGAATGAGTTTGGTCTAATTGATCAGACCTTATCTGGAGTGATAAGTGACTTGCTCTGTTTTTGCACAATTCGTGGATTTTAAAGAACATTAAATGCAGCTCATTCTACAGTGTTTAAAGCAAATATGGAGATGTTCGGTGCAAGCATTTGTGTGTTGTTTTATGGTTCATGTTAACCCTAGAAGATTAGCTGCCACTGTTAATACAAATAAGCTACATATAAGTTACCTACTGGCTGTATAAATGCATGTCTTGGTCTGTCACTTATAAAAAATATCAGATTTTCAGAATTCCGCTATCAGATGAGCAGTTTTGTGTAAATATAACATATGTGGTTATTATATATATATATTAACTGCAATGCATGCAGAAAATTGTATCTTCTATACAGCTGGATAGAAAATACTAGAGATTGGTGTGTGTTTCATGTTGCCTGTATGCTTTGATATATTTTATTGTTTTACATTGTTATGTAATTCTGGTTGGGTCTTTTTTCACTCACAAGTATTTTAGTTTGCAGGATCATTCTCTTTAAGACCGCAATGTATATATGATAAAGGTTCAGGAAGTCTTCCACAATTCCCTTTTTGAAAATCCATCTAGTTCTAGGGAACAGCATTTTATTTCATGATTGTTGTGATCCAGTAAAAAATAAATTCTCTCCTAAAGACTAGATAAGACAGAGTTCATATGAGCCAGACCAACCTTCTAGATCATATTCTACATGTAATAGTAAGCCAATTCTGCTTCTTCCTCACTGCAGCGATTGAGAACTCAATTTCCCACTTTGAGTCAGTAGTTCATGCAATTCTAATTACAGTAGTGGAAAAAGTGGTACTATCACTCTGAAGAGCTAATGTAGATCTGTTAAATACACTTTTGTAAACTGTTGATGTGCAGAGGTGAGTGCTAGCTGTAGATGGTTAGCATGCTGTGTTTCCATTTAGTCTAGAAGACGTTACTGGGTTGAAAAACAGTCTTTCATGTAGAGAATGTCTGGCTTGGTTAAGAGGGATAACTTCAATAGGAGTCTTGGTCTTCAGGTTTTGCTAAAAGTCTTGGTTTTTTTCTTCAACAGTTCTTTAGACATGGCCTAGTCTTAAGCCAAATAAACAGATGTGCCTGACCTTTTTGTTAGGCACTGTGGGTCATAGCCAGGTACATAACCATAGAACACATTAAAATTTACAAATCATAAGTAAAAAATTTCACAAGCTTTGATTATGAGGCATTGGAAAGTCATAGGCAATCCCTCTTGCCATCCATACCACTTAACATCCGATTTGACTGAAGGAGAAAGTCATATGACTGTTCTTTTAAGTTAACCACTTGAAGTTGAGTGAAGTGAATCCAGAAAAGAGAGTGATAAGGTGACGAGAGTGTAGTGCCCAGTCACTGTCCACATCCACCAACTGTAATCCATTTATTATAGGACACAATTTTTATTATGGTATCCGTGGGGCAGTGAATTTTATCTGTGTGCACCATCTCTTTCTGTCATGTTGTATTAATAGTTTGTTCTATTGCTCCCAACTTCCTGAGGCTTTGTTGCACAGTCTATGCACGTCCATCAAGATCTAACCTTTGCCTGTCAAGATTTCAGTGCATTTGTTCACCCAGCTTGTCTGTGCACAGTTGACTCCTGCTGAATGAGAACAGTATCATTGTAGACTTAGTGGTGTTTTTACTGCGCTGTGAACTTTCCTTTCACAAGTCTAGGAAAGGATAAAACACGGAGAGCATCAGTTTCTAAGGAAAGTCACACGTTCAATTTGTATCTGTTTTTTTTGAGTTTCCTTCCTTTCCAGTGTATATTAATTTCATCTGTATGTAGACAGTATAAGTGATGGAAAGAGACTACAAATGTATTTTCTTTTCTTATACCTTGTTTACTCATGAGAATATCTCCTGCTGTATCTATTGTATTATTCATCGGTGAAAACTGGGAAGATGTCCAGGCAACACCTAAGTTTTTCTATCCTGTTACTAAATGAACCCTCACTTTTCCAATATTTTAAAGAAATAAAGGTGATCTCCAGTCCTTTCATAAATCTCTCACATAAAATATTTGTTATTAAAAAAAATTACCAATGATCAAAGAGGGGCTAGGTAACACCTTTTCAAAAGATTTGAAGCACAGGTCTCTAAAAATTGCGTAAGGATAGGAAAAAAGAAAGATTCTATAGATAGCATGTGGTGTATGAAATAGCATTAACATTCAAGTGTGACTTTAATAAACTAGACATAATTAATATAAATAAATTGAGGCCATTGATGTCCTGTAAATCTCTATTAGGTGAATAATTAAACTGCTTTTTAGATTTTTCTGCTAGAGTACTTGGTAATGAAACAGAACCCACATGACATAAAAACTGTTTTATTTGTAAATATCTATGCGTATATGTTCTCTATATAGTCACTATATAGACTCTTAGATGTAAAACTACATAAAAGCTTTTCAACCAAGTGTTGTTTAGCACTGCTTTGGAATATCACTGTTTTGGGAAATCTAGAGTGCTTTAAAAAAATCTAGCAGAATCAAAAAAAGAAGAGCTAAAATTGACACTTGGTTGCTAGGTAAAACTGGAAGCTAATAGATCTCATGATCCTCAAGGATAACAGGATGACACTCATTCAGATACAATGGGAAAGGCTGTCTAAAAAGTACTCAGGTTCTTCCAACCACACATACAGAGAACTGCAGGAAGCAGTCCTCAAAAGAGTCCATTTATATTGACTAGTTATGGTGGCCAGCTCCCAGGCATCTACGCAACCACCCTCTCACTTGCCCTCCTCAACATGAAATGAAAAAATGGGCTCAGGAGGGGAGAGATGAAGGTGGTGAGATCACTCACCAAGTACCAGCACAAGCAAAATGGATTTAACTCTGGAAAATTATTTGAATTTACCGATTAAAAAAGAGGCTGGTGGTGAAGCACAAAGGCAAACCCAAAGGAACACCTATCCTCTCCTTTTCCCCAGGCTCAACTTCACTCTTTCATTCCTGATTTCTCTACCTCCTCCACCCCAAGTAGTGCGAGGGGATGAGGAGCTGAGGTGGTGGTCAATCCATAACAGCTTCAACATGGGTCCTTCCCATCTATGGGCTGCAGTTTTTCGAGATTAACCTGCTCCAGCACAAGGTCTTCCACAAACTGCAGTGAGGATATCTGTTCCATTGTGCTCTCTCATGGGACTGTAGAGCAATCTCTGCTCCAGTGCCCAGAGAAGCTCTTCCCCTTCAGTTTACTCTTTCAGATTAAGATTTTGCTGCTGCATGTGCAGGGAAGTGTATGCACCCTTCTTCAGAATCTGTTTTTTTAATGAACTTAAAGTATTATTAGCTGTTGAATATGAGTTTATGCTGGACTGTGCTGATGGTGGAGTGGTTTGTTGGATTATGTCTTTATACCCATTTCTGTGAAGTAGTAGAATATGGTGAGATATGTCATTCACTGAGTGAATGAGGGAAGGAAGGAAGGAAGGAAGGAAGGAAGGAAGGAAGGAAGGAAGGAAGGAAGGAAGGAAGGAAGGAAGGAAGGAAGGAAGGAACCTGAGAAATGATTCAGCATAGTGCCATAAAATGGGCACAGAGGCAGTTGGTTAATCTAGATAGAGAAGGAAAAAGCATTTTCTTTCTTATTTTGTTACAAATTGATTTTTTTTTTCCATCTATTTAATGTGTTGGGGTTTGTTTTTTTTTTCTCCATAGATCTTAATGGCCATTCCACTTACTTTACAATAATGTAAAAATTTAACTTATATTTGATGACTCTCAGAGTAAATAGGAAGTTATGGGTAGAAATGGCAATGTAATTTAGAGTGGGGAAAAAATCATTATCTGCTGACATTTTAATTTTAAATTGACTAATGTTTTATCAATGGGTATTCCATTTAGAGCTATGTAAATATTACTTATTTAAGATAGTTTCTCATTTTGTCTTGATTTATTAACACTACTTAATCTCCTGTTTTCACTTTTAGACCAATTTGCAGTATTAGCAAACAATAATCTTCAAATACTTAACATCAATAAAAGTGATGAAGGTGTATACAGATGTGAAGGAAGAGTGGAAGCCAGAGGAGAAATTGACTTTCGGGACATAATTGTTATAGTGAATGGTAAGAAGTAAAAGTTTTTTAATTGATTAATTGATTTTCTTGATTATTATGGTCTATTTTGGAGTATATCATCTTCTAAAAAGGTCTGATGAAACTGGTTAATATAGGTGTTATGCCTGTTTAGTAGTGTTTTCCTATAAATGTAATTGCTTAGTATTTTTAAAAAATCTACTATACTTTTGTGCTGGTTTTGGCTGGGATAGAGTTTGTTGCCTTCATGGTGGTTATTGTGTGTATGTGGTTTGGATTTGTATTGGAAACCAGTGTTGCTAGCACAGAGATGCTTTTGTTATTGCTGAGTGGTGCTTACACAGAGCCAAGGCCTTTCTGCTCCTCATCCCACCCCACCAGTGAGCAGGCTGGGGGTGCATATGGTGTTGGAAGGAGATATAGCTGGGACAGCTGACCCCAACTGACCAAAGGGATATTCTATTCTATATGATGTCATGCTGGGGGAAGAAAAGGAAGGGCAGGCGGTGGGACACGACACACGTATATTCAGAGTGATGGCATTTGTCTTCCCAAGTAACCATCCCACATGCCTGAGCCCTGCTGTCCTGGGGATGGCTGAACTCCTGCCTGCCCATGGGAATGGGGAATGAATTCCTTGTTCTCCTTTGCTTGTGTGCATGGCTTTCACTTTACCTGTTAAACTGCCTTTATCTCAGCCTGTGGGTTTTCTCAAATTTACCTTTCCAGTTGTCTCCCCCATTCTGCTGGGGACAGGGAGTGTGAGAGTGGTTGTGTGGTACTTGGCTGCCAGCTGGGGTTAAATCACAACAGCTGTGCAAATGGAATTCATTGCATTTCATAATATCAGTGTATATAAATAAGTAAAGGATGTATTGCTGGTTTTAATCATTTGTGGGACATTGGCAATCACTGCAAGACTTGAGTTTCAGATTGAAATATATGTTCAGTTCACCCTATATTTTTTTCAGTGTTTTGTCATTTTCTGTTAGAAAAACACACTTTTTTTTCACTTCCACTTTCACAGATATATTTTATTAATATTAACATTATTACTTGGAGTTTTTTAATGTTGTGTTTTTAAGTAATACATATATGTAACAAGTTATGTGAAAAGTAGCATTATACATTTTATCAACCTATAGTAAACTATATGTAGGAATGAAAATGGATTAAGACAAGATGGGGCGTTTAGCTCAACCTCTCAAATTCAGAGTTGATCTTAGGCAAAATAAATATCTCTTCAGATATTGTCTGGAAAGGACACAGTTCCTAAAGGACAATTTTTATCTATACATTTTGTTTAATGTCATTTTTTCAATGAAACTATTTTCATCATGGCTGTTAGGTTCTGAGTTTTAAATGTTTTGCCCTAGACTCAGCAAGCCCTGGGTTACAGAAGTCATTAGTATGTAAGCTGAATTCTCAGTTAATTTCAGGAGAAAGATCAGTGTCTGACACAGGTATTATTTAGACCATACAGCCCAGCAGCAATTGAAGTAGAATTATTTCAATTTACAGACAGTGGCAAGCAAATCAGTGATTCTCCTATGTACTGTGATGGAGTATAACAGTATATGACTTACATACTGTGAAGACCCCCAGAAAATTACTTTTCTCTCTGTGCAGTATGGTGCAGCATTACCTGACTCTTCATTAGATACAGTTCTAACAGTGGCTCTGTATCATCTAAAATCCTGAATGAGATTGTCTTCTGCTGATACTTATGTACGTGGATATAAACTTACACTATGGACTTTCACTTCTGTCTGATACCTGCATGTGGTTGAGCTGAGAGTGAACCTGTGTTTAACCTAAACTGCAGATTGCAAGCTATGGTCTGACTTCACATCCTTTATTGATGGATCATATCCACAAATTTTGTTCTTCATATATTTATTATGACTCCAGATAAGAAAGCTAACGCTCACCTCTGGGCTTTAGTTCACAGTATTGGGAGGAGCAGGGGTTGCTGATTGAGCGATTCTGACATGGTTGCTCATGTAGAGTGATGCCAGTTAAGAGCTATTTTTTGCTTCATTTATAGGAATAAATATTTTTTTCCACATAAAGCTGAATGTATTAAACTTGGCCCAAAATGACTTTTAGAGTAATATTACAAATCAGAAAGAAAAATTGTAGTCCTCTGTAAAAAAGACAAACCCATAAAAGAGAGGAGGGGAGGAGGTGCACTCTGTAGGCCAGCAAAAGCTACATGCCTGTATTTCCACCATATGTTCTTTTGCAAAAAAAAAAAAAAAAAAAAGCGCAAAAATGCTTATTTGGATGATTATTAAAGTTTATATAAAATAAAAAAATATCATGACAGTATTTAGAACTTGACTGTATATTTACTTGGATTGCAGTAGTGCCTACAGGATCTACTGAAACATCTAATATCTATGAAAAAACTTATTTCTTTACTGAAAGTGTTGTCATATATTGGAACGGGCTGCCCAGAGAGCTGATTGAGTCACCATCCCTGGAGGTGTTTAAACGATGATTAATTGTACTTGCTGACGTAGTCTAATGTTGGACCTAGTGGGGCTGGATAGATGGTTGGACTAGATGGTCTTTGAAGGTCTTTTCCAACCAAAAGGATTCAATGATTCTATAGGAAGAACTGTACAGTGTTTCCAAAGTTTCATCAAGTGCATCTGAACGACAAGAAAGAGCAATACTTCAGAAGAGGCACACTGTGTAACCCATATTTTTTACATTTTAAAATAACATAAGTTTTTGTGAGAGTCTGTTGAGAAAGGTCAATACAGAAAATTGAGAATTATATTTAAGTAAATAACGTTAGATCTTGATCTCGCATGTATTCTTAGAGTTTAAATTGGAAATATGTTTTCAAGGAGGAATATAGGGACTTTGCTGATTTATTTGGAGAGTAGCAGAATTCTCCATGTATGATGTTTCTCTACTGCAAACAGCATGTAAGTGTCGTCTTCATTACATAGTAAGTGGTGATATTCTATTTCTGAAAATGTTATTTTATATATATATATATAATTAAATATAATTCACTCAAAAATGGAAGCTATAGTAGACCTGTGCAAAATATCATTCACTTTTGAAAAAAGTGATGAATATTGAGTTAAAACAAGAAAAGATTAGCTTTCCTTTTGCTTATAGCCTCCTTGTTGGACTATTATCTGTGGTGCAGGTTGCCTGTGCAATCAGAGAGTGGAAAAATATTGTGAGAGCTGAGAGCACTAAGCCTATCTTGGAGATAGAGGATATGGGATCAGATCCTCTCAAGATGAGGAGAAATTTGCATCTAGGACAAAACTTGTGGCTGTAATATTGAGGAACAAGTTGTAAGTTCTGTCCTGGAACATTTTGGTCATAACTAAGTCATGTCTGCCCGTCTGGATGATACTTGCTTATAGAGTGGTTTCTTGGGCTTTGTGGAAGCGAGAAATGTTAATCACTACTAGAACTATTACTGAAAAATTAACGATTAGAACTTTTAACCACCAAAATAGAGTGGTGAAAAACAACTTCCCAAATGATTTAAGATGTTAAAAAAGTTCATTCTTTGCCTAAAGCTATGTGGTTACATGCACATTTTGTTTATCTATGTATCTATCTGTCTAATTTTTTATTTTTATATATTAAATAATAATGTACACCTATCTATATTAGGTAGCAGACTGGGTCTGTTTTCTTCTATACCACTGTCCAAAGTTAATCATAGCAAAAGTTATGACTTAGATCACATTCCCATTGTTTTTGAAAACTAAAAGCTGTAAAAGAAACTATTTTGAAAGTGGTATTCAGGGTTCTGATTATTGTTGCAGAACTGTGCTGAATAGTTTGATGGTGAAGACCCTGGAATGAAACACAAATCCTCTCTGTACTAACTTATGAAAGAGAAGAAAACAGACTAACTTTGCAGAGGAAAATTTTAAATAGGTTTGCCTAGACTATTGGCCTACAAATGCTGAGGATCATTGCCTGAGGACACGGTATTTCTATTTCCAGGCTGTAGATCAGACAATTTCATATAGGAAAGGAATGATCTCTCAAACAGGCTTAACATAATAAAGTGTGAAAGCTACTTACAGTAACTAACTATGTTGAAAAACCTTTTTCATTTTCAGCTGGATTTTCACTGTATTGATATCTTCTATAATGCTTCAAAGATTATATGAACAGAATGCAACTGCACTCTTAGAGTTAAAATAAATCTTGAAACAAAGTTTGTTTTATAAAAAGTAGTTTCTAATGTATGGGAATCTTTGGGGGATTACAATGTATAATTATTTAAAATGCATTTGAGCTAGATTATCTCCTTAAAATCTAATGTTTATTTATCTCTTTATACTTGTAGCACTGAACATTTCATAGCATTTCTTCTCTACCCATATGTACAGTGAGGTTTAAATTGCAGGTCTTGCTAAAAACAAAACAAAGAGCTAGTATAAAATAGGACAAAGAATTCAAGTCTTCCTGACCAAAAAAAACCCACAAAAAACCCAAACCAAACCAAAACAAAACAAAAAAAGAAAAACAAAGGAAAAATAAAACAAAGGGAAAAAAAATGAAAACCCAAAAGAAACAATTTTCTTTGCTGCCTCGGAAGTGCCACTAATTGGATAGACTTCCTGACCTCACTATCACAATGAAAAAAGCATTTGTTTCATTTAACTGTGACTGGATTTTACCATTTTGCTTTAAGTTTGAAATGAGAGACTTGTCATTATAGCTTCATTTGACTTGTCCTCTTTTAGGCTTATGCTTTAGTTCCATCCTATGTACATACAAGAACAAAACAAAAGAGAAACAGAGCTCTTCCAAAAATAATGATGAGGAAAAATTTAGATATTTTTAAAAGTAAAATAATATTTTATTTCACTGTCTTAAAGTAACGTGATGAACTGAGTCATGGTCCTGCTGCTCTTAGTTGTGAGCAGCGAAGAGCCTCCTACACCTGGCAAAAAAATTGTTTCATCCCCTCATGGTGCCGAGTATATTTTCAAGTCTAGACACTAAAACGCACTGTGAAATGGCTACAGCGTGTAGATATATATATTGTTTTCTAAGGGACAGTTTTCATGGAAGATTTTGCAAAACAGAAGGGTTTTGGGTGCTGAATTCCATGATCTATGGAATTCCAGGTGGGAAAGAAGTGATCTGTGAAACAATTGTAAACACACTATAAAAACAATGTGAAGAGTACGTAACAACATTTACATGTTGATCATGGATAATTCTGGTATGTTATTTCAAAATAATTTCATATATATAAGGTTGAGAGCATGGAAAGGCTGCTAAAGTAGAAGAGAAAAAACTAAAATGTATGGTGGAAAGCAACAGAAGTTGATTCTCAACAGTTTGTGAGAAATATCAGTGGAAGTGCAATGGAAAGCCACAAACAACTTAGAGATGCCTGGTTCTTATTCTTTAGTGAAAATTAAAGCTAAAAACCATAACTGAGTTACTCTGATGACAGGGTATTCTTCGGAGAGACCTATATTTTGTGAAGCTCTAATTTCTTTTCCCTTTCCTTTTGCTTTCCTTTTCCACATACCCTCTTCCTTCCATTCTGGTCAGATTGATTTTATTTGTTTATTTGCATGACAGTAAATAGAAATGGATTTAGGATAGCTGTCTTAAAATTGGTGTTTGAACAGAGATACTAAACATCACTCTGTGAGTGGTTCTACCTTAAATATTATTGATATTTTGTCTGTTAAGTAGAGGTTCTCAGTGAACTGTTACATGTTTAACAATAACGTCATCCCATCAAGAACAGACAAAATTTATCTCACTCAGAATGCAGTTAGAATTTTTAGAAATACAATTTTCAAAAATAGTTTGTATCCATTGATTTCTATCAGGTTTCACCTTTTGAAACTGGTGATACTCCTGCCAAGGAAACATGCAGGAGCTCAGTAAAAATAATTAATTATGTGTAATCAAGGCTACCACATACTGACACCTGTTTTAAAAGCACTGTGTGACATTACATAGTTGTATGTCAGGTTTATAATTGAATGAAAATGATTAAAAAAGACTAGAGATATATTTGAGATAGTTAAACTAATACAAAACATAAAATAACATACTATGTCTTATATGTGTGATGTATAACTTCAGTCACTTTAAAATGTTCTGTATGAAAATTTAAGAGCTCCTGAAAGAGATTTTTCAAAATATACTCTTAAGCAAAATAGAAAAAACATTTATAAAAGTCCTGCTAATACTAAAATTCCCGTGTTTCAGAAAAGTAAAGAAGTACTAATATTGTAACTTGATCCCGAAGTGTAACCATCAATTCAAATTTTAACAAAGGATCCTATCCTGTGCTTTAAATTTCCTTGGAAACACAGAAAATAATTTGGTATTCCGTTAAGAGGATGTGTTGTTTTATTTTTCAGTTCCTCCTGCAATTACTGTGCTGCAGAAATCCTTTAATGCCACTGCAGATCGAGGAGAGGTCATAACTTTGTTCTGCAGAGCCGCTGGATCGCCCCCACCTGAAATCGGTTGGTACAGGTAAGTTCAGCTGAGGTCTGCGCATCAGAACACGTTGTTTTAATGTGTCACGATTTTCTATCACAGTCAGTTAAGCTGTGCAGCTTTAATTTCGTTACTGGAATTTAAGAGCATTTGCTGTCCATTTGTGTTCTGCCTTCTAAAGCTAGGTTCAGCATTAACATATGAATTGACTCACACAAATTCAATTGCACTCAGGTTACCAGCAAGTGGGATAAATGGAAAAAGCAACTAAATGCTATGTTGATGTGATTTCTGTAAGAAAACAAAGCTGAAGCAATGAGTCCATATCTCAAAAAAAACCCCAACCCCCCCCCCCCAAAAAAAAAACCCCTCACAATAACTTTGGAAGCACATGAATGCTAAAAACAACTGCAGTTATACAATAAATATGCATCATAGAATCACTTGGCTTTGAAGAGAGCTTTAAAATCATCGAGGCCAACCACAGCCTAACTCTGCCCAGTCCACCTCTAGATCATGTCTTTCAGCACATCATCTACACACCTTTAAAATATCTCCAGGGATGGTGACCCCAACATCTCCCTGGGCAGCCTCTTGTAATGCCCAACAATCCTTTCAATAAAGAAATTTTTCCTCGTATCTAAAATAGATCAGCAATACCGAGAACAAATATAACATACGTCCTATCTCTAAAAATAGGTTCTAAGTCTTCATTTCAGTTGAATTCAGAAGGAGGAATGGCTTTAGACAGTCCTAGGATATGGAAAAGTTTCATTTAATAAGTATTAATTTAATTTTATGCAATTTTTTAAATGTAAGTTGTCTTTAAAGTGTAAATGCTTTTAAAATTTTAAAGAGTGCTGAGGGAGCTGGCAGAAGTCATTGCAAGGCCACTGTTCATCATCTTTGGGAAGTCCTGGGAAACGGGAGAGGTGCCTGAGGACTGGAGGAAAGCAAATGTCACTCTGGTCTTCAAAAAGGGCAAGAAGGAGGATCTAGGTGACTACAGACTTGTCAGCTACATTGCCATCCTGGGAAAGGTGATGGAACAACTTGTCCTTGGTGCGTTCTCCAGGCACATAAAGGATAAGAGAGTTGTTAGGAGCAGTCAGCGTGGTTGTACCAAGGGGAAGTCGTGTTTGACCGACCTAGTAGCCTTTTATGAAGATATAACCAGGTGGATGGATGATGGTAGGGCAGTGGATGTGGACATTGGGCACCATCTCCCACGACATCCTGGTGGGTAAACTGAGGCAGTGTGGCCTGGAGGGTAGTGAAGTGGGTTGAGAGATGGTTGAAGGGAAGAAGCCAGAGAGTCGTGGTCAATGGGAGAGAGTTTGGCTGGAGGCTAAACTGAGGGACTAGTGAAGTCCCTCAGGGGTCAGTACTGGGACCAGTACTGTTCAATGTATTCATTGATGACCTGGATGACGGAATAGAGTGCACAGTCAGCAAGTTTGCTGATGACACCAAGCTGGGAGGGGTGGCTGACACACCAGAAGGTTGTGCTGCCATTCAGCAAGATTTAGACAGGCTGGAGAGCTGGGCAGGGAGAAACTGAATGAGATTGAACAA
>VXBZ01005989.1:53767-66557 GCA_013399135.1 Heliornis fulica
GAGAAGACTGAGGGGTGACCTCATTAATTTCTATAAATAAGTTAAGGGTGAGTGTCGGGAGGATGGATCCAGGCTCTTCTCAGTGATGGCCAGTGATAGGACAAGGGGCAGTGGGTCCAAGATGGAACATACAAAGTTCCATGTGAATGTAAGGAAGAACTTTTTCACTGTGAGGATGATGGAGCACTGGCACAGGTCGCCCAGAGAGGTTGTGGAGTCTCCTCTGAAGACATTCAAGACCAATCTGGACATATTCCATATTCCCCCTGGCAGGGGGGGTGGATTAGATGATCTTTTGAGGTCCGTTCGAACTCCTAATGTTCTGTGATTCTGTGAAATTCATGTCTATTTTTTTATTATATCAATGACATGAAAATAGTATAGCCATGTTCTTTGGGAAAAGTTATCGTATAACATTTGTAAAATATTCTTTCTATTTTATGAAAGATATGCATCATTCCTGGGACATAAAGTATCTCAGATTTCTCATACTAGTTCACATTTTTATTTTAAACCTGAATAATTTATGTCTACATATATTATTCCAGGTGATTTAAAAGGTCACTGCCTTTTCAAAATAGATATAGAAGGGATTTCCATCAATTCTTAATCTCCTTTGGCATCTTTCAACAATGTTAGATGAATTTTAAATACTAGCTTTCTTTGACTGACACCTTTTATCTTAACATGCCATGTCAAATGTGGATCTAGTTTTTCCTCCTGTGCAATTTGAATCTCAGGAGATGTATATAAATAAAATGCGAAGTTAATTCATTGATGTGGCTTAGAATTCAAAATGTAGTGAAGAGGAGGAAAAAGAAAAGCAAAAAATGCAGAGCCCCCAAATTAAAAAGCTAATACTGAATTCAAACTAAGTCTGTATATTCTGATTATTTGATGTCTTTGAAGTAATATTTTAGAGTGTATATCTTACTTGGCCAAAGTTCTTAAGAATTATCTGAGATCCTAAATGGCTTTATTGTAAGAGAATCAACATTGATGATTTATATTGTTAAGAAGGAATTAATAAATGCCCAGTTTTTCAGTATCTTTGTTCAAAATTTTAGTTTTTTTCAGTATTTTATAAAAATTACAGTATGCACATAGGCTGTGTCTCGAAGGGATACTTCGTTCTGTCTACTAACCAAAGCCTAGTGAAAGATTTCCCTTTGAGTTGTCAGCCCCTGACCTTTTTTAACCATACAATAACTACCTTTTTAAAAATAGCTTCACAGGCATGTGTATTGGATACTGGGTCTTAAATGAAGAAGATTCTGCTCTGTTTCTATTTCAGGATCTATTTCATAGTGAGGAATATTGCCTTATGTGCCTCCGTTCCCTGTTGTGGGGTTTTCCTCTTTTTTCCCTTTGCATTGCCGTTTTATTTTGTTTCAGTAGTCTATAAATTTCTGGTAGTAGAAAATATTATTGGTTTTCTTTATTTGCTGACAGCAAGAGGTCTTCAGTTGGTAGGTGGAAAAACCTTCTGGTCCCTGTGAAAAATCTTTATCATTGATGTGCAATCAGGGGAAAAAAGATGGGAGGAATGAAATTGTTTTTTTTTCTGGATGAAAAACATCATTTATTCTAACAATTTCCATACTAAATTTGCAAACTCGGGAACAGTTTAGTTCCCTTTTCACTCACATTCAGGATCTACTCATATCACCTACATGACCTTGGATTTATCTCCCAAATGTGTGACAACAAAGACCTTAGTTTTCTAGAATATTTCAGATTCTTTTTCTTTAGAAATTAGACTGAGCACAGGAAAACTAAATCAACATAATACATCTTGATTTTGAGAACTATCTAGATAGCATTGTCAGTGGTGTCTAATTTATCTCTTAATATGCAGATCATCTATTGAGAACCTAATTGAATCTGTTAATCAGAATTAATAGACAAGTTGTCATATTCCCAGTTCCATTCCTTTTAGCATATGAATGTGAGCTGTTATAAACTGGAAATCTTTACTCATGTGACTAGTCCTACTGAAAACATTATGGTTGTTTACATCTGTGGAGATAATTCACACTAGTAAGGCTTAGCTGGATCAATCCCCTTATCTTTACTGACAAGACTTAGAATTATCTGACAAAGAAGTAATCCACTTTTAATGTGTTATTCGTGTTCTCCTGTTTTCCAATATCAACATCAATCTGAATCTCTCCTGTTCGCTACAGGGTCTGGGAAATGCTCATAATCTCATTTCTGCTTAGCATTTGTCATAGATACAGGTGATGTTTGTGATAATAGGCATTTGGGAACTACTTCTAACCTTCAACGTAAACTTTTTCTCCTAACAGCATTCACTAGATTTTTGTGCAAAACCACCTGTGTGGAAAATTAGACAGTTTTTTTTCTGTTCTGCATGAAAATTTCTACAACTTGCTTTGGAATGGTGATGAGCGAGTGTCACAATACGGGTACTTGAAGTGGACAGCTAAGTGGACTAGAGTTATTTGCAAAAGTGTAACTAAAATGCTGGGGAATCCTATTGGGGGATATTAATGATCCCATGAAAGAAGCAGTATTCTCACTTTTAGGGATGATACCAGTTTAGAAAATAAGAAATACATGTGTTTGTTAGCGTTATGTGAGCAGAAAGAATGTGAAAAATCATTGTTGCTCAAATCTTGAAATAAAACTAGATGTCCTCAACTATGCATATAGCATAACAGAGAATATTCCAGTTATGCATATGGGTTTCATTTCATAGTTTGTTTTCAAGAAGGTGACGACATCACCAGGATTATCAATGCTTGTGAAAATAAAGCAAAGGACCGTTAATGATTCAACAGATACAAGATCAAAAGAAGCCTAAGGCAAGCAAGGCATAATGAGAGAGAGGAAGAAATGATTGGAATTGCACTCTATAAAAGATGATGTTTTGATAACTCTGTGTATGCCAAGGTGTTCAAATGGACCGGTCAAGCCTCGATCAGCCCTCAGAATTGTTCACAGGTTTATTATTACCACACCATCTGGTCAGAGCTTATTCCGACATCTGGAGACATGCCGGCTTACAAAGCTGGGACCAGCCAACAACAGCTGAAAGGAAGCAATTTGGAAATGCTCCTTGTGCCAGTATGCCCTGAAATAATTTAAAATATTTTTTTTCTAAGTCAGTGCAATGTTACTAATGGGAACTGCAACTCTCACTCTTTGAAATACACTTACAAAAAGCTTCTCAAATACGAGCTTGTATTTGTGTAACTGATTTCCCTTGTATAACACTTTGCTTGCCTGCAAGCCATATGTTAGAGTTGTATTCTCAATCGTTTTTCTAACATTTAGGCAACATTGAACATTTAAGAGTAAAGGTATTAGGACAATAGAATTGTGAAGCTGGGGTCTTGAACATAAAAATGCGGTTCAGGATGCTTTGCTTGTGCATGTAATGTGCACCAAAAAAACACTGTGATCCTGTGAAACAAGGTTTTTTTGTGCTAAAATCTACTCTTTGCCATATGTACTGTCAATGTATGCCATGTAATTTAATGCATTTTTGAAGCTAGAATAGTAGAAGTGTCTCAAATGTTATTTTAATATATTTGAGAGACTTCTCAATATATATTTAATATTAACATATTGTTGCTTTCATAATACATTTTTCAGACTTTGGAACCTACTGGTTGAATGATAGATTGTTTTTATTTTCTTAGGAATGGTAAACTTATTGAAGAAAATGAGAAATATATGCTGAGAGGAAGCAATACAGAACTAACTATAAAAGATATAAAAAATATTGATGCGGGCCCTTATATCTGTAATGCTAAAAACAAAGCAGGAAATGATAAAAAACAGACATTCCTTCAAGTTTTTGGTAAGTACTGCATATTACGTTCCATCCTTCCTTTTTAAAATGTAAACAGTAGGGAACCGAGGTTATAATGCACAATTTTCAGTAGAACAGTATTACTGTAAGTTGTCTACTGATGCAGCAAACCTCTATCTTTATAATTTTACTGCTTTTTCCTCCCTATTTGCTACTTCAACCTTTTTGTCTGACTTTAATTTTGAAAAGGCTCTTTGGTATTTGCTTTTCTACTCTTCAGATACAGTACAATGGAGTGTTAAATTGTTAATTCATTCTAGATTTCCTTTAAAAGTTAGCTCCTTCTAAGAAAACCAAGATAAGAAACAAGGGAAAAGTCTGAACAGGAGTAGGGAAAAATGGTTATTTGAACTTCTAAGCAGTGGGGTTTTTTATAAGACGCCATGCAGAGGTGCTCCTGATTATTTTTTGTTTTATTTGTTTTTCTTTTGTGACTTTTATTTTTTTTAGGTGCATGATTGCAAATGTAGTCCAAAAATACTGTCTGATCTGAGTTTCAAAGGATAAAAGTAATAACATGAAAAACTTATTTCTCTTTCTATGCTTTACCACCCAATCTGTGTTCATGATTATCTACTTTACACAGAGCTGATAATTTCTTTGAAGTTCTGTATGGCTATAACCTAGTGAGGCAGCTCTGAGAATGTAGAAAACCTCCCTCACAATAATTGTGCGGGATCAAGGCTGTAAGTTACAAAAAAAAAGAAAAAAATCAAACCCAAAAGACCCACAAAGTAATGTGATGGGGTTTTTTACATTAGCTATAGCTTGTAGTAGAAAGACCATTTCAAGACAGACCATTTCTCACAGGAGATTAAATTTTAAGTCCCAGTTAAAACTAATAGTAATTCATACAAAGCGGAGTTCTCACAGGAGAGACTAATCTAATAACTTGCACTGAAAGAGCTAATGCTGCCACCAGAGATCCTGGAGCCTGAGACTGAGCCATGGTGTCCGGGGAACAGGTTATCTGTGCCTGTGTGCCTTCCACTCTTTCCTGTTTGGGAAGCTCTTTGCAGTCCTCCATGCTGTGCTGTTTCCAGGGCTCTGTACTCGGGATAGGATGCCTAACCGTTGGGCAACTTCGTTGTTCTGAGGTGCTTGAAAATTACTTTCAGTGATGTTTCCAAGGAAAAGGAACACAATCTATTATTTCTTCCTTGACTCAAGATGTAGAGTGCCTTGAAGATTTTTGCGGAGAAGCCAAAACAATTTATTCAATTTATTTCCAATATTAAAAAAATAAAATAATTTGAAGGAATAGAATGCTGGTTTTGAAATGAGTGTAGGGAAATTTTAGACAGAAATATTTTTTGTCTGCCATTCAACTAATTTTAAGAATGGGTGAAAAATTGGTTGGGTTTTTTCTGAGTCAAGGTGTCGTTCAAATGCAAGGAATAGGGAAAGGGAGGCACCAGATTAAAGTGAGTATTTCCTGTATACATTCTTCCACCTTTTAACAGACACTATTCTGGGGACTCCCCAGAAGTCTAAATCCAAATTATTTAAGACATGATTTTGCTTAATCCATTTTGAATCTGTACATCCTTTTTGTTTTCACAAAATCCTAAACTCCTGGAATAGTTTCTTTCTTGCATGGAAAATTATTTCTTATGTTGGAGTTTAAAGCCTATTCATTTCTTTGGCTCATTATTCTCATTTTAAGATAAAAAGTAAAGAATAATTCCCTATGTTCTTTACATCAAATGTAGCTTTCTATTGCACTACTTATTTTCTAAGTTGCGAGTTTCCAGCCTATTTACTTTTTCCTCCTGTGGAAGTAAATTAGGAATCTTTGAACCACACACTCCTTCCCCTTTCTGGTCATATCCCCTGTTTCTGAAATGAGAAGGCAAGAATGGTACTCAGGACTCATGGCATGGAGAGGACCTGGCTGTTCAGCAGCACATTGCTGCTTCTGCTTTGACTGCAGTGCCTTGTCTCAGGTTGTGTTTGCCTCTCCGGCGCTCCCCGAGCACTGAGCTGGGGTTTCCACAGAACTGTCGGCTGTGTCTCCCAGGTCTCTTTCCGTAATAGCTACAGCTAATTTAGAGCACCTCATTGAGTATGTACATTTAGAATTATTTTTCTGGTGTTTTACTATTGGATGTATTTAAATCAGATTATAATAATCTGTGTACTGTTGGTTTGACATCAGAGAACAGTACCATAAATTAAGCCTCTTAGGTTATTTGTAATCACTAAAGCTACTATGCTTTTAGTCTAGTTCACCTCTTACTATACCTGAACAGTACACAAACAGCCATTTGTGTCAACGCCACCTATTAAATGACGTTATTCTTTCCCACTCCATTAGCTTGCCTGCCTCAGCTACCTCCTATTTTTAATTTTACTTTACCATGCATACTCCTGGGCAATGACCACTGTTTCTACTGCAACAGGGCTGTGGCAGGATTGAAACTTGTAATGACAGAAACTTAAACCATAATGCAGGAAAAGTAACAGCAACATTACAGGGTTCAGCATTTAAAATTCCTCTAGTACTCTGGATTTTTGAATGGCCATGCCCATCTTAGTGCCATCTTACTTCTGCATATGTTTAGTTTCCACACATAACCTAGTTTTTTTGTTCAATGTGGGTTTTGCTTCCGGCATCAGTGGTAGAAAACGCTGTTTTGTGATATTGGTTTCTTACTATAACAGCTTTTCTGTATCAGTAATGTATAGAAACATGCACACTCTGCTCTCCCTCCACACTTCATTGCTGTTAGTGGTTTTTATCTGTTCTACTGAATAAGACTTAGAAGAGGAATAAAATGCCTGTTTGCATCAGGATTTCTTACTGATCATAATTTGGTAATCTTTGTCATCCTGTTATCTGAGATAGTTCTCTCTCTGTTATTATCTGTTACATCCTCAAAGATCTCATCCATATTAATGCTTAGGACTTGTGCTAAGATTTTTGATAGAAATTCATTTATATTTGGTCCTTCTGAATGGCTTGAAGCAGTAGGTGTTCTTCCTCGAATTCTTTAAAAGTATTTTTAGTATTTTTATCAGCTCAGTAGCCAAAATTTTATATCTCTTTTACCTCTGCTATTCAGTTTTGTTGTTTTCTTGGACTTGGCTTTATGTGATGCAGTTAGACACATATATGTATGTGGCTGTGTGTTTGTGGTATGTATGTACATGTTTAGATACACGTGAATAAGTATTTTGTATTATTGACACATTTTTACAGATATAGGCACCCCAAAAACAAATTTCCAAAATCACATAATAATAAACAGCTGATTTAAAAGGGGACAAAGAAAGTCAATCCCTTAAAATCTTCCTATATTATAGTACTTTCTAAGACCTAAATATGTACTTCTTCATTAGTGATTCTAACGCTTGCATTAGTTTTCATTTACCTGAAAATAAAAAAAAAATAAATTTACCAGGCTAAGTGGAAAAAAAATCACATTAATTAAAGACACATTAGTGCTTATAAAAATTGTGCTTATGTTCTGAAGACAGTTTTTATGTCTTCATCCTTTTTGTTCTCTAGTTGCTAATTTCTACTCTTTAATCAATCAAATGCTTCTTTCTGCCTATCCATGATGATCAAAGAATTGAGGGTCTCAATAAGTTATCTCTCATTTGTACATATGCCATAGAAAGAGACATTTTTATGTCTAGAAATTTATTTTTCTAAAAAAAAATATATATATTTTTTCAAATCAGCAACCTACCAGTACCTGAAGGGGCGTATAGGAAAGCAGAGGAAGGACTGTTTACAAGGGCCTGTAGTGATAGGACAAGGGGGAATGATTTTAAATTAGATGGAGGGTAGATTTAGATTGGATATTAGGAAGAAATTCTTCCCTGTGAGAGTGGTGAGGCCCTGGCGTAGGCTGCCCAGAGAAGCTGTGGCTGCCCCCTCCCTGGCAGTGTTCAAGGCTAGGTTTGATGGGGCTTTGGGCAACCTGGTCTGGTGAGAGGTGTCCCTGCCCGTGGCAGAGGGGTGGAACTTAGTTATCTCTAAGGTCCCCTCAAGCCACAATCATTCTATGAATCTGTGATCAGGCAGATGAGAGGATGTCTAGTTTTAGCCCTCGTAGATGTGACCCAAATGGTAAAGTTCACAACATTTAAGTTAATTTAGGCCCTGAAAAGTTAGGCGTCTTGTAACCAAAGAGACTGCAGTGAGACTATAATTGAATTGGGGTGAAAAAAATGTCTAATTTTTTCCATTGTTTTCAGAGTTAATGACTGATTTTTTTCTACATTTAATATTCCTAGAGCACACCTCATTAATTTTCCTTTTGAACTTAATAAGTAGAGTTATATGTGGTGTAGTTTGGTTGTTTTTTTTTTTCTAAGATATTATTCAATACATACATGAAAGCTCTTTATTTAAATTCACTGATATATCTATAAAGGGAATCTTACGGTTCTTCGTATGGAGCTGCCTGTGCCCACTCATCCTAGATTCTACGAAGTATACCAACTGCAGTTTCACAAAGTGTCATTCATCAATGAAAGACACAGCATCAAAAGATCATTCCTTTTCTATATGCCTTCTTCTTTCCCTTACTTCCTGACCTGTTTGGAACACTGCTAATTTTTAAAATAACTGTGATACAGTCTATAAAGGCAGCAATGGCAATTCTCTCAGAAGAAAAGTTTTAAATCCCTTTGAGTGCACAGTATTAATACCATTTTAATGTGTACAAAGACTTGGGTTTATCATGCACTAATTCAAATCAACACTTCACACTGGTGTGTGAGAATCCTTACTATGTCTGGCATCGAGTTTCAGGAATCTGTTTCTTGGATAGTTCTCTATTGTATTTTTACTTAATTAAAATTTTACCAGCAGTTTCCATGAGGATAGGTTGAAGCTTTTCTACCTGGTACAAGTGTGTCTCTGCAGGAAGATAGCATAGGAGTGTGATTCCTCATGTGTAGTATTCATCAAGAAATCCAGTCAGGCAGCAACACAGACATATACTAAGCCTCTTTGCCAGTAAATCCATGTTTGTATTACTAACCTGCTCAAAGCAATTCTTCTCATGAGATATAACCAGGACTGTCTCAAACTTTATCTATGTGCTTCTTCCTGAGTCTGATGAGCCTCTTTCTGTCAAATACACGAGCAGAACTCTATGAATTAAAAAAAAATGTGTACCTTTTTCAAGAAATCAGTTGTAGGCAATCAATCTAGAACCTCAGATTGCTATCCAAGTTCTTCTTAAGCTTTTAGGGAGGTTGTAAGGTACACAGGAATGAGCTTAAAATTTCTTTTAAAATGGTATTGCCCTTGTCTGAAATAACTCCAGAAGATACCAAAGAAGAAACCTGAAACTAGTATTTCTTTATTTGGCAACAGCACTCTCAATATTTTTTTTGAAATGCATGTCTAGTGACCAGCATCTCCTTTTTCTTCCAAATAAAACAAATTTAATGAAGCTGAAGAATAACTGCTTTCTATATCCAAACCTTTTGTAATTTTGTTTGGGTCATTCAGTTGGCAGTTTTTTAAAATAAATGATAAAAAAATACTTCAGTATTGGTTTTGACTGACAAAACCAGCAAAGACCTGGAAGCTTCCTGAATTGACATTCTAAACCCTCTGTATTTTCATTTCCTTCATATCTGCTAGAGTACAGCAAGCAAATACCAGTGGAGCTTCAGAATGACCTTGTCAGTTTAGAATGAACAGTTAGGGGGAGGGGGTGTGGGGTGTGACCTCTATTTCAGTATTTCTAAGACTATTCACCTTATTCTCGAATACACTTTTGTGTACAATAAAGTAACAATATTTTAAAATATTTTCCAATGTCCAAAATGTCATCAACAAGTAGTCAAAACAATATAAAAACTTCTGGGCAATAGGAAATTATGTCTTGTGACCTATGAAAATGAGGCAATTAAATAATATCCCCCATTTGTGTTCTTTCCTTCTTCTTAGTAATAACTGTCAGCTAGATATATTTGATGATTAATCAGTGCTTATTCCTTTAAATGTCAGCTGCTCATGTCTAAAATGTCAAGCTAAAACTTAGTCTTGTGATCTAATTGAAGAAGGCCTTAAAAAAATTAGAAATATACATCTGAGATCAAAAATAAAATAGTGTTATATGTTTTAGAACATACATCATCATAAAAAACATTGTGATACTAAATTTTGCAAATAAATTACATATAACAAAATGGTGCTTTTCAGAGAAAAAAGAAGGATGTATCTTCAATAAGTATTTCCTTGTTTCTGGAATGATATATCAAAGGAATTAAAGGAAAGAAATGATTATATTATAGCCAGGACACACAGTAGAATATTTATCGGCATTTTTATGGTTAACATGGGTATCTTTTGTCTCAAATTCTTTTTGTAGTTCATTGATGTTATATACTTGTTATTCAGTTGAGGAGAGTTTCAGCTTTTCTCCACCAAATAGGTGTCCTACTGCTATGCTTTTTGCTTACTATATTCTGCTGCATCTAATAAAGCTGTATCCAGTTGACATTTGAAGAGCCTCTGATCACTCAGTATTTTCCTTCTGGAGACGGTGTCACTCACCATAGATTATATCTTAATGAAGTAGGATATTAGTGCAGTGCTTTGTTTAGGTAAAATATGACCTGTTTTTCATCTGTGTGCAGTAAACACACAGTAGCTTATTTGTAATAGTCAAGGGTGAGCAGACAGTAGACAAGCAACAGAAGGAGTATGGAGATAAGGAATGAGAAATGAGACCAAGGATGGTGTGGTGGAAAATGAATAAAGGAGAGGTAGGTGTTTTGTCTGGATATAGCAAGTTTGAACCCATTTTTTTTATTTTTCTTGGTACTGCTGAATGCAGCATCCATGAGACAATGGTCATAAATGAAATAGTTGTCATAAAATGAAAAAGGAGACAGGACATAGGGAAAACATGCCTCACCACGAGGCAGTCAGACACTGCCACATGCTGGTGAGAAAGGCTGTGCAGTCTCCCTGCATTTTTCAAGATCATGCTCAGCACATCCTTGGAACAGTTGGGTCTGAACAGGGTCTATTGACCCTGTGTTGATGAGGAGGTTGGTCAAGATGATGTCCTGGACTCTCTCCCAACCAAATGATTCTCTTTCCCCATTTGATTCAATGACATAAGACAATGTTACTTTTCTGCATAGCATGTACTTTTGTAAACCCATCAGAAAATAATTACCTGTTTATTTTTCTGCTTCATAGAATATGCTATAGTATTGCTTCCTCAAAAGCAAACCTCAGGAAAAGTACGTAGAAAATATGTTATTTTCTAAACAGTGTGTTTAATGTTTTCAGAGTCAGTGTTAAGATCTACTAAAGTTACTCTTGAAAACTTAATTAACTGGGTTTGGGTGTAAATACACTGAATCGTATTTCTGTTGCATGATTATATGCTAGATTTTCCAGTGGGGTAAGTGCCGCCTTCAGCATGCGAAGAGGCTAGGTTTCAAGAAACTTATTCATGTTTATACATGAGTGAGTGTATAGAACCAAATATTTTTGATGAAGATACTGGAAGGCCATGGAAGAGAGTAACATTCTTTGCATAATTCTACAGCAGAGTTATTGTATTATAATGGACAGATAAGTCCTCTAAATAAAAGTCTTCCTTTGTAACCAGGAATCGTATTGGATGTGTAAATAATCTGACAGGGTACAGTATAGATGGAGAGCTGTAGTTGTTGTGTATTTGTGGCTATAAAGTAATAATTTGAAGGATGCAAATAATATTTTAACACCTATTTACCCAGCCAGTAAGGATGAACAGCTCTGTATCAGAGCTAACTCATCAGTTCCTAATGGTATTAATACAATACAATATGCTTTTTATGAGGAGATTTTCTTGAATTCAGTAGTTTGTGTAAAAGAGATTTCTAAAGTTCAAAGTCCCAAGTATTTTAGCAATTTATATTTTTCCAAATAATTTGAATTTGAAGATGAACAGAAATTATCATAATATCAAAGAATGCTTGAGTCAGGCACCTCTGAAGACCATATAGACCAACACCCTACTCAGAGCAGGTGTCTTGGGATTATGGCTATTCAGGTTTTGAGTATCTCAAAGGATGGATGTTTCACAATCTTCTGGAAAGACTGTTCTACTGTTTGGTCCCCCATGCATTAGAAAAAATAAATAGGGTGTTTTTCTTCCTGAATTGAATTTCCTGTGTTTCAATTTATGTCCATTGCCTCTTGTCCTGTCACTGGCCACCATTCAGAAGGGTCTGAATCTGTCTCTCAAATACTCTATATTAAAAGGTGTTTAAACACATGGCTGAGATCCTTCAGAGACTTCTATACTCAAGGGCACGTTGCTGGCTCCTGGTCACCTTCTTATTCACCAGGTTCAGGTCTTCAGATACACAGAAATAATTGTTCTACAGTTTGAAATCAGAAAATCTGATTGCTTTTATAGATGGTGATATGAAACCTTTAGTTAATCCTAAATACACAAACATGAATGTGCTTTAAAAAAAAAAAAGCATAGATTTTGAAAGGATGAATAAAATTGTGCAGAATGAGTAATGTAATTTGTATTTTTAACAGTACAGCCTCAAATAATACAACTTAAAAATGAAACTACATTTGAGAATGGGAAAGCTACCCTCATCTGTGAAGCAGAAGGAGAACCTGTCCCAGAGATTACTTGGAAAAGGGCCATCGATGGAATAACTTTCTCTGGAGGTGACAAGGTAAATTATCCATTAATGTCTTAAATATCTAAATATATACTGTCTATGTAATCCTCATAAGCAGAAAATTAATATTGTGGTAGATTGTTTCTGTATTTCCTCTGGAATTGGAAGGAATTGCTACTTTCTAAGGTAATGAGAGAGTCATGGTCATTATAAATTTTAAATTAAAAAAACCCAAACTTTTTTTAAGTGCTGAAAGGTAATTCACCTTATCAGACCTAAATGTTCATATGTAATCCCTATAAAGGGTTTTGGTTTTTGTCGCGGTGAGCCAGA